>QUOL01000026.1:0-285611 GCA_009761415.1 Sarcomyxa edulis
GGTCTGATCTGCTTGCAGACGTTTCAGGGGCTACTCTTCTCTTCTAGCGGTTGGGGACACTTGGTGCGGCGCCTGAGATCTCTTGGTTTCTCCCCGGTATGTTCCCTTCTGTTCTTTTTGACCCAACTTTCAAGGGTCTATATCTGCCGTTCATATGACTTGATACCTTTTCAGGTCTATCCAGAGCTTCTATCGAGGTGTTTCAAGGACTCTAGATTGGCCCTCGCTGCTTGGTGTGATATCTTGCAGTTTAACCCCGTAAGTCTCTCAGAGCTATAGAATGCATGTTTCACGTTGGCATCTATCTCGTTTCCGCTCGTATTAATCTTATGTATGAAACGGGGTATGGAACCAGAAGAACGGAGTTATATTCGGGAGCCTGTTATACATAGTACGGTACAAGTATAGATTATGGAATATAATTCGCGCTATATACCAAGTAGACTACGAGGTCAGAACAAATGCTTCAGGATTTCAGGATGAGAGAGTCGACTTTACGTCTGAACAAGAATAGGGTCAATAGTCTACACGACACGGCATGCCACAGTCAGTTGAGTGGAGTGAGATCGAGAATGGACTACTTACACACAAATGGCAGCTTAATCTGGGGTGGGGCCCATAGTCTCAGGATATACGTACAATAGGAGAGATCATCGTACGGGAAGATAGCAACTCCTACTCAGGAAGAGTTTGTGGACGCCTCAAGTCACAGGACAGAGTGGAGAACGTACCTGCCTCGATATCACAATACAAGGTGCTCTGAAGGCGGGTGAGCGACGGGGCAGTGTCCAAAGCAGAACGATGCGAGGAAGTCAAGTAATGAGCATGACAAGGGACATACCTTAGAGTCGACAGATTGGCGTGACGCAAGGATTCTGGAGCAAGGAAGAAGAACATGAGTGACGGCAATGATAGGAAAAGATTGTAGACACAGACCTGAAATCCGGCCAGAGAAGACCCATGATTGTAAGGCGGATGGTTCTAGGGAAAGAGAGAAGAGTTTGGTCAGCGTTCAGCTGCGCAAACGACGATGATGGATGGAAAATGGACGGCGACAGAGCCAATAGAGATACAAGAAGTCAATTCAAGTGTACGTACCGTAGACTTTGAGCCTGGGATACGTGAGTAGCCAACAACTGGTAATGGGAGAGCGGTCAAGAGAGGAAAGCGGAATGGAGGGAATGGAAAAAAGTGGGGCGTGCTTCACGAGCTTTATACTCGAGCTATTGATCCCGTTGTCAAGTAAGACCAAACAAATGGAAGAAAACAGGAGAATATTGCACTTACGTTTCGGTCAAAAATTCATCGGCTAACGGAATACCCATTATACGGACAGCTAGGTACCAATGGATCTGCGATGAATAGTTCTGGATGTTCCGTGTGCAGCGGCGGGTGAAGTTGGCCTAACTCTCGTGGGATGGAAAGGGAACAGGGTTGGGAAGCGATGTGTGGTCTCGTCTCAGTGGACTCCAGTTGACGGCACAGGGTTAACTTGCTAATTACGCACGGAGATGCTCACCGATGGTGAACCGATAAGGAAGCCATAACGAGAGGGTATATCAATCTGCATAGATAGAACGAAGGGGGCAGATTAGGTGTGGCCAGCGTTGATATTTGTCAAAGAAAGTGTTGCCCTTACCCGAGTAGAGATCCTACATCGTCCCCAGCCTCTTGTTATCGACGTTCCGAGGTCAGGACTAGGTAGTAGATGATGAATACAAGTCAGCTGCAAAGAAAATCTCGAGGAGAACGGGATATCAAGAAATGACGACTGAAAACTCACTATCCATACATTTTGAACCGTCATTACAAATTGAAGCTATGAGTGGCAATTAATCGCCTGTATATGCATTCAGGGCCACGTACCTGGGGAGCAGGGAGAATGAGTTGGAAGACTCACTCGTGAAACGACTAGATATGGGCCAAAACTTTGAGTGGTGCCAGTCTGGGCACATCGGACAACGAGATTCTCAAATAATCTCAATCAACACGTACCTCTGGAAGATGTGTTCCACCGCAAGGACAATTCAAGACTGTTGAGAAGAGAGTGCGAGGAGATGCTTGAGGCTCAATGAGTCTGAGTGGAGAGAATGATCCTGGATGGTATCGCTATAGTGACAACCGAGCCAAGTGAGAGACGTATATAGATCGCGTGGATTTTCTCCAGGATGGGCCTGAGTCTTCAGGAAGATATCTAAGGACAGGAGAGACCAAGTGGACTGGAACAATGAGAACGACGACGACGAGGCGATCTGGGATTGTGAACATGAACGGAGTCGATATCAGTGGACTCAAAGCTCGACATTTCATATATCGAAGACTCACCTGCCAGACTAGCATTCCAAATCATCGAAGCTGAGAGGTTGTACTCAAGTCTGAGTCTGAGTTGAGCGACGTTGAGCTCGTGGTTGTGGACGTCGACCGGGAAATGTGAGATCAATGATCGGCGCGTCGATTGGAAACTTGAAGTCTAAAATCTAATCTCATCCACTGCAGCTTCATCACGATCATCGCGTCCACATCATCGACCTCAATCAGCAACCTCCAGGCCTCGGAACTTGCTCACAGCAGCCGAAATCCACTGGCACGAATCATCACATCTGGGCGCTTGGCGATCTTCCCAAGATGCTCGACAATTTGCCAGTGATTCGAACAAGACAGAAGACCACCTCGGTGCGTTCACTAGCAGCTTCAATTGCAACCCCTCCATGCATCTTAGGATCTGGGTAGACCATCGCAAAAATGTGGGGTAGTATTCAAGGTAAGTTTCTACGCTCGCATCTGTTGTTCCACCGGTTTATGGACTGGCAATCCATTTCACTCATCTGTGCACAGTCCTGCCATTGTCGACTTGTACCGGTCATCACTCGTTCTGTGTGCACTATGGAAAGCTTGCTTTTGGTGAGACCTCATGTTATCGATCTCCTTATCTCTTCCGCATGGGTCTCCTCAAGCTGACTCGAGCCTTGCACTGGATCGAATTGTATCTCTCAGAACATCACGGCGAACTCTCCTCTTCTTTCGTATAGCATTGAAATGACTGGGAATAGTGTATATGGAGGGTTCTTAGGTTGTACAGGATGCTGCAGTGCGTCATATCTTTGTCTTGCTCGAGTTTACCTATAAGTATTCAATCATTTCTATAAAGACGAAACCTCGCCGCCCATCCATCCCAACTCTTGCTAGGTGAACGTCGCCTCGTCCAAATGTCCCCCCCACCTTATGTTACACTCGATCGCACCCGTCAGATGGCTTGGGCATCTGCGTAGAGCTATCTGTGCAGGCGTCTTGTAAGTACTTCAATAAATGCACTAGACTCAATTGAAACATACTAACATTGTAAATTGGTCTCTAATAATCTCGTATCTGTCTCCACTGCCATTGTCGGCTTCCAATGGCTTCGTGCACATGTTCCCGCTCTCCAACGTCATATTCACCCGCCGTCTGACGTATCACCCTCAAAGTCTCGAATCTATACCCTTCGGTTCACTTCTCAAATCACACACTTTCGATCTGAATATCTAACCGCTCGATCATCTGATTTTGTGAGTCCTCATTTTGCTGTTCTAGGCTGCAGGCGGCCTTTGGTAGATGCAGCAACCCCCGCGGCTACTCATAGAAGGTAGGGATGGAGACTAGGATGTATGTACATCCATATTTCCATTTCTTCCCTGAGAGATATGTTTCCTTTGTGAGATGAGCAGAATTTCGCCACTGTGAGTAATCTATTCAGGGAAGAAGCATCGCTTAGCTGCTTAGCTACGAGATTCATCCTCCCTGACTTGATCACTCACAGATCTATAAGAACTATGAGATTTATGAGAATAAGAGTAGCATCTATTATATCTGAGACTTTCGTGCATTTCATCTGATCACTGAGAAACTGAGACTTTCGGAGGTTACTTGACTTTGAGGCTCACAGAAAATTATCCAAGAGGATTGGAACATTCTACAATGATGAATGGATCAGGCTTAGACTATCCGAAAGCAACGCACAGTTAAGCGAGGGAATTTCGGAAATGCCGTGACACTTGGTAGCACGGAGTCCGTTTATGCCGCCGCGATGCGGACTCAGATGGATACGTGATGTAAAGAGGTAAATTTCCCTGATTAACGGCTATTGTTCACAGATGTATATAAGCCTCTCACCTTGAGGGGGCCTCCAATGTCTGCCTTTGCAGAAACTATGCCTTTCTGTCCTCCCGTCTCTCCTCACCGTCGAACGTCCTCCAGAAATAGAGATGGTCGAAGGGTGTTCTACAACTATGAGAGGTATGTTTTTTATTCAGGGAGAATGTGTTGAATATTGATAATGTCGCGTCTTGAGTGATCTGATCACTATCGGCGGTTGTTTGCCTACAGCTGGGAGGGCGTTGCCAAACATGATCAGGCGCGTCTGGCTAAGCGCCTTATCTTTCTCGCTTGCTCATTCCTCTCATCTTCATCTAGACGACACATCTCGTCGCGTCCATCCACCCATCTGCTTTGAGACCACCGTCCGCGCTTCACTGATCTCGAGGTTCCTATCGAGTGAGTCTTTTTTTCTGTTTTCTCTCGAGTGCCAATCTCATTAATGTCTCAATTTAGGTTTCAAGGACTATCTGCTTGTCATCGCGGACGATCGCGAGTGCCATCTGCGGGAAATAAGGGGGTCAGATATTTGGGAGTTGAATGTTGCCGGGGAACATCGCGAGGTACGTGGTGACTGCTTTTTTTCGTTCGAGCGCTTCACTGAATGTGCACATAACTTGATTAGGTTCCTTTGACAGGACTAATGCAACTGTATGCGTCGTCGATGGATAGTCTGACAACAAGGTATGTGTGCGTGTCTTCTGGTGATTTGTCCGGGGAACTGACGGCTGATCTTGTCGTAGTCGACATGCCCCCACGAAAGTACCGTGTCCACGACCTCTACAGGATTCTTCTGAAGCTAGGCAGTCGTACCGTTGATGGAGAAAATGTGGGTGGGATTATATGCCTTTGTACGTGCATTCCACCTGTTCTCTGTAGCTATATATTGACTTCTTCCAGACTCGCTTGAACGTGTCTATCCGTCAACGCCTGATGGACTGCTAGAAGGTACAGTTCACTGTCTCCGTATTTAAAGCTCTTTGAAAGATGCTAAGGACTATTCTAAGCAGATATACCCGTCTTCAAAAGGGTCTCAACGCGTCCATCGCCGACATATCCCTCGGCTAATTCACATCCCAAAACAGAGGCCGAAATCTCGATATTTCGGCCCCGCGGCGAGCGGTCGGAATTTCATGGCATAAAGCACGCGTATACCTCGATGATGATAAGGGGATCCAGTTGGAGTATTGTATAGTACGAGAGGGCGCGAAGCGCCCTCAGACCATCGTAAGTTTTCTGCTTTTAATCGTTGTCTCCAACTCCTAACCTAATCCACAGTCCTCCGACAAACGTCATCCAACTTCCATCATGCTCGGCTAACCAACAGCACAAAAAACACACCTCAAATTCTGACGTTTCGGCCCCGCGGCGAGCGGTCTGGGATTTCTCGCACAAATGAGACGTCTTCATGGATAGAGAGAATGTCTCATTGAGCTTTGGTGGGGGATGAGAGGGCGCGAAGCGCCCTCATAACATGGTATGTCTACTTGTTGGTTCCATCTGATTTCGTCCTAATCGACTCTTAGATTCCAGAGAAAACACCATCCTCCCTCCCATTTTGCTCGGCTAATTTCCCCTCAACATACACGGCTAAAATCGAGAGAACTTGGCCTCACGGCGAGCGGCCTCGAATATCTCGCACAAAGGAGGCATTTTCATGGGTGGAACTAATGTCTTGTTGATAATGGGTATCAAGCGAGAGGGTGCGAAGCGCCCTGGGAACATAGTATGTCTGCTTTTTGGGCTCATCTGATCTCGTCCTAACCTGCTCTTAGATCTCACAGAGAACACCATCGGACCTCCCTCCCCACCATTCTCCTCGGCTAATTCCACCTCACAATCCACGACCGAAATTATGGAAAATTGGCCCCGCGGCGAGCGGTCTGAGATTACTCGCACAAAGCAAGCGTGGGATTGGGAATAGAGGAAGAGTCGTTGGAGTCTCGTGTGGAACAAGAGGGCGCGAAGCGCCCTCATAATGGTGTGTGGTCATTGCTATCAAGTGAGACTTCGTCCTCATCAGGTATCAGCTCCCCTAGCAAACACCTCGTGTCCCCCATCCTGCTCGGATAATTCCAAACGTCAACCCCGCGACGACGACAGTCTGGCGAGGAGGGAGTGGGCGCGAAGCGCCCTTGTGTCGATGGTACGTCTGTCACTTCCCTTTATGCATCTCCTACCTGTTCTCACCTAGCGCAAAACCTCTCACCAGCCACCCAACACCCTCGTTCCCTACCATCCTGCTCGGCTAACTTACACGACGAAACGCGCGGCCAAAATCTTGAGATTTCGGCCTCGCGGCGAGCAGTCTTGTCCTCAAAGTAGAGATCAGACGGTTGCCTTGCCGAACGAGACCTTTCGTTGGAGTGGGTGGTGGATCGAGAGGGCGCGTAGCGCCCTTGTTACCACGTATGTCTGTTCCATCTTGTCCTTTCTTGCCTTTGTCACTGAAGAGCTGTGTTGTACAGTCTCCCAGCACACAGTTGTCTCCTCTGCAATCACCAGCAAAATAACGCGATGGGATTTCCACCCTCGGCTATTTTCAGAACATAAATAGACCCAAAAAATTTGAGATTGAGGCCCCGCGGCGAGCGGCGTCATGGCGCACTCGTTGAAATCGTCGTTCACAACCAACGTCGATGACCAGGTTGGTTATACCGTCGCCCAGCCTCTCCAATCGCGCCCCGAAATTCTAATTCGGTATTCGGCCTTCCGCCAATTGCCCTCGCACATCCTACACCCTCGGCTAAGTTTCTCAACAAATTACGCGTCAGATTCTCGACGCTGAGGCCCCGCGGCGAGCGGACTCTCGTCGCAGTTGAAATCATTGTCCACATGCAGCGTCGACGCTGCATGTGGCTATGTCAGTTATGCCGTCGCTCAGCGTCTCCAATCGCCTTCCAAGATTCTGACACAATACTCGACCTTCTGCCAATCACCCTCCCACATCCCAGACCCTCGGCTAAGCCTCTCGTCCAATTACGCGTCAGATTCTCGACGCTGAGGCCCCGCGGCGAGCGGACTCACGACACACACGTTGAGATCGTCGTTCACATGCAGTGTCAATACCCACCGCGTCTGTAAGTATCTTCTACTATCTATTCATTGTATTCTGAATTGCTAATCTCTATATCTACAGCCTCGCACGTCAGTTCTGTCGTCGTACAGCCCCTCCAATTGCCTCCCGAAATTCTAACTCGATATTCGGAGGTCCGCCAATCGCTGTCCTGCGTCCCCACGGAATATACATCCTCGGCTAAGTCTCTCGTCAACTTACGCGTCAGATTTCCGAGGCTCAGGCCCCGCGGCGAGCGGCATCACGATACACTCGTTGAGATTGTCGTTGACATGAAGCCTCGGGCTTATTGTCTATGTAAGTATCTTCTACTATCTCTTCACCGTCTTCTGAATTGCTAATCTCTATATCTACAGCCTCGCACGTCGGTTATGCCATCGTCCAGCCTCTCCAATCGCAACCCTCGAAATTCTAATTCGATATTCGGCCTTCCGCCAATGGCCCTCACACGTCCTACACCCCTTCGGCTAACTTTCTCGTCACATTACGCGTCAAGTTCTCGAGGCTTGAGCCTTGCGGCGAGCGCACTCACGAGACGTTGAGATCGTCGATGCTCACGTCGTTTATCTCATCGCCCAGCGTCCCGAAATTCTAATTCGATATTTGGGCTTCCGCCCATCGCTGTCCTGCGTCCCCATGAAACATACACCCTCGGCTAAGTCTCTCGTCAAATTACGCGTCAGATTCTCGACGCTAAGGCCCCGCGGCGAGCGGCAGCACGACGAACTCGTTGAGACCGTCGATGACATGCGGCAGCGATACCCACTGCCTATGCAAGTATCTCCTAGTATCTCTTCATTGTATTATGGATTGCTAATCTCTATATCTACAGCCCCGCACGTCGGTCATGTCGTCGCCCAGCCTCTCCAATCGCACTCTGAAGTTCCAACTCGATATTTGGGCTTCCGCCAATCGCCCTCGCACATCCTACACCCTCGGCTAAGTTTCAGGTCCAATTACGCGTCGAATTCTCGACGCTAAGGCCCCGCGGCGAGCGGCAGCACGACGAACTCGTTGAGATCGTCGATGACATGCGGCAGCGATACCCACTGCCTATGTAAGTATCTTTCATGTTCTCATTATCTCTTCTTCCGCTGATTTTTTATCTTCGTTCAGCCCTCCACCTATGTTGTTCTCATACCTGCCGCACGTCGTCTAGACCGTCGCCCAGCCTCTCTAATCACCTCCCGATATTCTAATTCAATATTCGGGCTTCCGCCAATCGCCCTCACACATCCAACACCCCCTCGGCTAAGTTTCACGTCAAATTGCGCTCAAGATTCTCGAGGCTCAGGCCCCGCGGCGAGCGGACTCTCGTCAACGTAGTCGAAAGCATCGTTGGCGTGGGAGTTCATGCCGATTTCCTTTGTTCTTGGTAAGCACTCGACTCCTTGCTTTGTTAATCAAACTAACGATATCCACAGTTTCGTCGTCGTCGCCGCCGTCGTCCTACAACAACTTTGTGCCACCCAATAGCTCCATTATCGTTACACGTCGTGCAGTCTCCATCCAATCCCAGTCTTCCCAAAGTTATCTAGGTGCGGCTACAGTAAGTTTTCGAATCTCAACTTTGTTTATTTCTTTCCTTCATCTTTTCGTTTACAGCATAGTTCATCGAGCTCAATGCGGGGCTCTCACCGTTCCCGAACTTCCACACCATCATTCCAAGTATCGCCTACCTCCTGGTTCAAGAGCTCGATGTAGGGCGTTCCCAGACTTCCCCGCCGTCTTTCCAAGTCTCGTACCTCCTGAATCGATAAACCGGCGTGATAATCAAGAACCTGGAGGGTCTGATGATGGATGTCGAGGCCAACGTCCCTCATTCAAATCAGCCTCGCGTCGTCTTTGTCTGGGTTGTGTAGAGTAGATTCGAGCTCTTCCCACTGGCGCTATCGATCTTAGCGCCGTATACATCAAACACAGAGTATCCGTGCTCTTATATCATCGATACTTTCCCATTGACCTTCTCGTTCGTTCTACAGGTTTTTCGTACTCCAACTTCACTTATTTCGCCCCGTCTTGTCTACAAAGGCCTGAGAGCCGTCCTCGCCTCAGAGTACCCAAAATGCGAAAGCACGCCGTTCCAGTCTGTAAGTATCTATATACATGCTCATTTCCTCGAAAGTCTACTGATCCAGCCACTTAGATATCAAGCCCTTGCATATATATCTCTTTACTGACAACTTGTCGTTTTTGAGACTGTATGCGGTACGTGTCACGCCTTTTCGACGCGTCTTGCGAGTATTACTGACTTGTCGTTTTTCAGTCCGAAGATGAAATAAAAACACTTGGACACAATCCCAAGTTAGTATGTACAGTAGCCACGCATGTCGGTAGATAGTTGCAATGAATACCCTCGGGAGGGGAAACCCTTGAAGTTTAAAATGAAGATGGTAGGAGGTTTTGAAGAAGGCTCTTTTTTTGCTTTGTACTTGTTTGTCAGTCCCTCAGCCGAGACACATCCCACCAATCGGCATCGGCCCGGCCACGAGCGAGAGTAGTACAATGGCGAGTACAATGAAGGTCAGGTAGTTGGTTGACGAAGGTGGAAGATACTATCTAAAAGTTTTTAGCCGGGCAATTCGGCCTTCGAATTCTGCCTTCGAATCTCTCCTAGATACTGGTTTATGCACCGCGCATCCCTTATTCTTCGTCGACAGCCCTCGACTCTAATCAAGAGTCGTACAATGTCTGCAACTGCATATATCATCCCATTTGACCCCAAGTCGTCCTCAGCCCAGGCTGTGAAGGGTGTAGATTCAGAAAAATTATGGGCTTCCGTGCCTCAAGACAAATCCCCACCAGCGGGTACCACTCGAATTTTCTTCAATACACCTGAATCAGACGTCACTGCTCTGACTTCCCTGGGTGAAGAGTTTTCTTCGAAAAAGGCCGGAGTGAAGAGAGAGACCGTACGAAAATCCGTTGGTAATGCAGTGAAGGAAATCAAGAAGTTAGGTGGTGTTAAAGAAGTCGCCATCGACGCGTCTGCCGACCCCCATGCTGCTGGTATGTACTTGATCTCTGAAGTTGGCCCGAAGGTTGCTGACGCCTCCCAATAGCCGTCGCAGCCCATCTAGCGCTCTACAAATTCACACTCAAGACGAAACCCGAGTCCTCGTTCAGCCCCAATCTAAAAAAAGCTATTCCACCACAGTTCGCGTTCAAGTCATTGGTGCAATCCAAGGAATGGGAACAAGGAGTTATCTATGCGGAATCGCAGAACTTGGCTCGGACCGTACGTTTGTCCGAAGTGACCCATGAAGATGCTGTTTGTTCTAAAAAAAGTTACTCTGTTCAACAGTTGATGGAACTCCCTGCAAACATGATGACTCCGACTGTCAGTTGGTTTCCTCTGCAGAGACGAGATTCCGGATTTTGTTGACTTTCTTGTCAGATATTCACAGAACGCGTCAAGGCTGAGTTTGCGGGCGTACCGAATGTTGAGATTTTCGTCCGTGATGAAGGTATGGAACTACCCTCTCGTCGTGACATCTTATTGATCTCCATAATCCTCAGCTTGGGCTGAAAAGATGGGCATGGTACGCACGAAATCTACGTTCTCACAGCAGCTGAACACCCATCGTACCCTATAGCGCACCTTCCTTTCGGTAACACATGGTACATCGGAACCTGCCAAATTCCTGGAGATGTACGTCCGTCCACCCATTTTCATTAGGGTATCAGGCACAGGGATCTCATGTCCATTTCGAATAGCCACTACAAAGGCGCTCCGTCGAAAGACGCCCAACCTCTCTCGTTCGTTGGGAAAGGGATCACATTTGATTCTGGAGGAATCAGCTTGAAGCCTGGAGCGGTAGGTTTCTTTTTTTTATTCCGTTGATGGCACCTTGGCTATGTTATCTGAACGTTGATCCACAGCACATGAAGTTGATGCGCGGTGATATGGGTAAGCTCTCAGTCACTCCGTCCTTCCGTTCTCTGTCGAAGAACTGTGGCTTACACGCACCACAGGTGGTGCTGCGACGGTCGTCTCCTCCACTTTGGCTATCGCCGAACTGGGGCTCCCGTAAGTCCCATCTATCTACCGCCACCGTACGAATTCACCGTTCATATCACCGTATTCCACAGCATCAATCTAATCACTGTATGCCCTCTCACCGAAAACATGCCAGGGCCCAGCGCCACCAAACCCGGAGATATGTAAGCACTAACAATGCCGTTCTATATACCTGGATAGTCCCTTACCGGCCCGTTAGCATCTACGCCATGAACGGCAAATCAGTCGAAGTCGACAACACTGATGCCGAAGGTCGCCTCGTGCTCTCTGGTTGGACATTTCCTTTCTTTCGACGTCTGGAATGGAACTGATCGTTTTTGGTACAGATTCCATCTATTATGCTTCCACGACATACAAGCCACATACTCTGATTGATGTGGCTACTCTCACTGGGTGCGTATCTCAGTTCTGATAAGCTTACGATAGGGGACTAAAAGTTCCATTATAGAGCGATGGATACCGCCCTGGGTGAGATCTACTCGGGCGTATTTTCTGTGAGTACTGCTGTACCTCTCAAATACAAATCTGCTCACGTGTTAATCATTCTTTCTCTTGTATTCCAGACATCGGACACGCTATGGGAACAACTGCGTGTAGCAGGAGAGGCTGAGTATGACCGATTCTGGCGTATGCCTCTCGATGAAGACTATGGTCCTCAAATATACTCATCCAACGCTGACCTCTGCAACGTACGTTTCCCTTGTCGTGAACTCCCCGCACGGGCATGGCTCACATCATCGTATCGATAGACGGGTGGGAAACCTGCTGGCGCGTGTACAGCCGCTTTGTTCCTCAAAGCGTTCGTTGATGGTATCGAACCCACCGATGATGGTCAAGAAGCGCCCTTGAAGTGGGCACATATCGACATTGCGGGGTCTATGGAGGTACGTTTATACCGTTCGGTTGTATGCGATGGAAAGGGAGACTCACCAGCGGAATGTGATAGGCTACACGATCTACGCCTTATCAGGAGGTCGGTATGACTGGTCGTCCCGTCAGGTAAACTCTCCGTTGTCTTGATCTGAAGATTTGAACACTGTACCTGATTGTTTTTCTAGGGCTCTCGTGGAGTATGCTCGGCGTCTAGCCGGGAATCAAGCCTGAAAATAGATGTCTTGGATTTCAAGGACGGCAATGTATCTAGAGCACATATAATCGCATCCATCTACTCGCAACATTTCTGCAGTGCTTCACTGGTCCGAGTTGCCCGATTGGTATGTTCCGAACATGCATCAGTTTACTGTGATCCTTCGATTGAATTCATCAACCGTCGAACAAATTCGAATTCCCTTGCTGGCTGATGTAGATGATCAGAAAGCTCGAGACCTCAGCAACGTACACATGGTGTACGTAAGTTGACGCAGCTTTCTTCGTACGTGCAGACTGTGCACTGGATTTCAAATTCACGTTCCTCTCGACATGAGATTCTGCCTCACTTCAAATGGTCTTTCACATTAACACCAGGAGAGACGACAACTCATGTTTTATTGACGGTCGGATTGGATGGAAATCTGAGTACCCCTCGGTCGGATCGTCGTTGGACTCTCATCCAACAAAAAGATCGTATGTGAACTCTGTATAGAAAAAGGCTCTAACAGAGCCCTCATCCGATTTGGTTTGATGAAGAAACGTAGATTGTCTTTGTACCAAAGAGGAAGGCGCGCAGCGATCGGCTGACGGCGGTTGTTGATCTGCAACACAAAAACACAACAGAAGGCAAACAACCCCGCAGCCAAACACAGCCCAAAGTCTGAAAATCAAATTGGGTCCGTCCGGCGTTCAACATCGAGGCCAGGAACATGCATAGCACGAATTTCAATGGCATTTCTTTTTCATTTCTGAGTCCATTTCCGAGAGTCTGAATCAGTGAGTGGAGCATGATGAAGCAACGAGTTTACTGACACCGTAGAGTCCAGGAGGAGCCTCGAGGAGAGTCATATGTTTAAATGCCAAGATAGGGCGGCAGCGTTCACAAGTTCTAGACAGTCGTCGGCTCGTTATCCATCAAAGATACACGACGATTAATGTAGAGGACGCAGTCCAAGCGCAGTGATAGGGATTGTACGCAGTGTTTCCCCCTCTCATAGCCAAGCTATAGGGGGTCGGATATTAATTTCGATGACGAAGCCGGCCGAGGGTCTCACCTACTTAAGGGCTTCGTTCTCTTGACTTAAATCATACCCATCTCAGCTTCAACTGCAATCAACTGGTGAGCGAGTCATATCTGGTATAGATTCAAAAGAAACTTACCACTCGTCTTTGCAAGAATTGCCCCAAGAAATCATGTCCTTACGAACCGACCGCGTCCGACTTGTAGTCATGTTCAAGAAGAAGGATTCCATCACTCGCGAAGAGTTCGACCGTTACTGGCTCGAAGACCACGCCAAACTCTTTTCGTCACTCGCCATCGTCAAGTCCAACGTGCTTAAATACGAGCAGGTTAGTAATTATGAGCCGTCCAGATTCACATCGATCGCATTTTTACTGAGGCTTTGAAACTAGGCGCACGCAAACCAAGCTGTCAGTACCATGCTGGAAGGTTTCGGACTGCCCGTAGCTCCCTGGCACGGGATGGCCATATTCGAGGCTGAGAGTTACGAGAAGATCATGGCTATCTTCCAAGACGAGGAATACATGCGCGTCGTCATTCCTGATGAGTCGAAGGTGCGTCAGATCAATTGGCTGTATATGTGTCCACGAAGGCGGGACGTACCAGAGCGGTTATTGACGACTTGCATACATGTTTTCTAGTTCATGGATCGCGAGGGCGGCCAGATGTTCCCGGCCGATTTGGCGACGTTCGTTGACAAGTAGACGTGTGTAGTATGTAGGAATTTTGTAGAATATCGGAACGATTTTATGTGACTCGACTCAACGGATTTGCATTGTTCGGTTCGACTATCGACCATCGGTATGTTCTGTGAATAAACATGGAAGGAGCTTGAAGCTTTTGGAAGCCAAGCCGGCCGAGGTTTCACCTACTTAAAGGATTCCTTCTCTTAAGCTTAACTATATCCATCTCAACCTCAACCCACCAACAACTAGTAAGCGATTCGTATTTTGCATGATCTCGAACAGAAACTCACTACTTGAGAAAGACCTTGAACAATGTCTTTACGAACCGATCGCGTCCGATTCGTGGTGATGGTTAAGAAGAAGGAATCCATAACTCGAGACGATTTTGACCGTTACTGGCTCGACGAACACGCCAAAATCTTCTCATCGCTCGCCATTGTCAAATCCAATCTTCTCAAATACGAGCAGGTACCGTTGAGTCACTTATGAGCCATCCGTATATGCATCGATCGCATCGATACTGAGGTATTGAGCCTAGGCGCACGTAAACCAAGCCGTAGGTACGATGATCAAAGGTTTCGGATTGTCTGTAGCTCCCTGGGATGGTATGGCTATATTCGAGGCTGAGAGTCACGAGAAAATCATGGCGGTCTTCCAGGATGAGGAGTATCGACGCGTTGCTGTTCCTGATGAGCTGAAGGTACGTCAAATACATCTGATATCTTGGAATTTACAAGGGCGAGACGTACCTATAGCGGATATTGACGACTTGTATCGATATGTTACAGTTCCTGGATCGCGAAAGCGGCCAGATGTTCCCGGTCGATCTGGCGACGCTCATCGACAAGTAGAGGTGTATATGTAGGAACCTATAGGATATCAAAAGAAGTTATGATGTGGCTCGAAATAACAAATTTGCATCGTTCGGTTGAGCTACCAGGACAATAGTCTTGTTTTTGTCAGCAGACGTCCGACGCAGAATGAACTCGAGGGAGAGTTGGAAGCCTCGTGCATGCATTCTGAGCGGAGGTTCATATGACAGAAAGTTTGTCAATACTCCACCGATCGATCGCAACCTCACTAAGTCGAGGAGCAGTTGCATGTCATTCCGCGCGTACAAAAATTCATACGTCGAGAGGACTAGGCTTTTTGTGGATCGTATCTCACAGAAAGGTCGGAAAGCAGGGTGCAAACTAGTAAGTGCAAGTGTGATGCATCAAAGTAGTCGTCAGCGTGCGAAGACATAGAAAGGAGATGGCATGTGGCTGTGCAGTCGTTTCGAGGATGAACAATTCCTCTTGTTCGTATTTGACCTCGAAACTTGTTCCGAACAACCTACGATATTCCGTTAATTCCATCCCAAACCACCTGAAAAAAAATCGAAGGTTGGGAGCGAGAAACTGGAGGAGGAAAGTCGAAACAGTGAAAAAGCAAAGTTCCGCGAGTCAAAAAGGCTGGAAAATGGACTGACATGGTGACACATGGAGGGTCAAGGCGTGAGAAACAGATTTGGAGTCGTTTTGTCGTTGGAAGTTCGCTTTTTTCTTCCTCCTTTCCTCCTCACCCCCACCACCGAATCATCCCAAATTTTCGACAACTTTCCTCAAACTCTCAAATCAACTCGCAATGGCTCGTACCAAGGTATACTTCTTCATCTTATCTTCTAGATACCTTCTGACTCTTCTTTCAACAGCAAACCGCTCGTAAATCCACCGGAGGTTCGTCGTCGTCGTCGTCGTCATCGCATCCTCGATGTCGACAACTTTTATTCATTTTGATTTTTGATTTCAGGCAAGGCCCCCCGTAAACAACTTGCAACCAAGGCTGCTAGGAAGACCGCAGCGGTACGTAGCATGCCACATATATTGTCCGTTGCCTGGTGCTCAATGCGCATGCCACGCTGTTAGACTGCCACCGGTGGTGTCAAGAAGCCCCACAGATTCCGCCCTGGAACCGTCGCCCTCCGTGAAATCAGGAGATACCAGAAGTCCACCGAACTTCTCATCAGGAAGCTCCCCTTCCAGAGGCTCGTTCGTGAAATCGCTCAGGATTTCAAGGTATGAAATATATCTTGTTTATGATCAACGTATTCTCGCTAATTCTTGTAATCCATCCTGTGTAGACTGATCTCCGCTTCCAATCGTCTGCCGTGATGGCTCTCCAGGAGGCTGCGGAGGCCTACCTTGTCTCCCTCTTCGAAGACACCAACTTGGCCGCTATCCACGCCAAGCGTGAGTACTTTCTTCATCTCCACCCGTCATCTCCCGAAACCATCCACTGACTCATTTTCTCTCCCTAGGCGTCACTATGTTCGTCCTCTTTTCTCCACTGTTCACGGTCCCGAGCGTATGCTGACATAATATTTTCCCCTCTAGTCAACCTAAGGACCTCGCCTTGGCTAGGCGTCTCAGGGGCGAGAGGTCTTAAATACTGTACCTATCGCTCTCATTCTGTCTTCCTACTAGGCCCGGTTGGTCGTGTACACACCTGTATTCCGTCTCTGTTTATTATTGCCCAGTTCCCCTCCTCTCTATGTGATTCGCTTATTATTACTACTCTCTCTTATATACATTACAAATCCATGCACCTATGAACGTTATTGGTATGCGAATTGTAATGGGACAATTATTACTGCCTGACGCTCTCTCCATATAAGAGAAGGTTAGGCTGATATTTCGGAGTCACAAGCCAGCTTTTGTAGGGATGAATCTTCCATCCCAGCATTTGAAGCCTACGTCCGTTGAGATCTAAATAGAGCTGTCAGCGGAGAATCTAGCAGGAAAGAAGTAGGGAGCAGTACACTAACCGTTGTGGGATCACACATGACAGCCACCGGCGCTCCAGTCTCTGTTTTGCTAAGAACATCTTTGACAAGAATGTTTGTGGCTAAATCGAACGGATAGTTTTCAGCTGCCGAGGAAGAACAGAGTGGATCAACGCACCTGTATCAGGATAGAGATCCAGAATAGCCACTTCTTTCCCTGTGGCATTGGCTACGGAGTACCTGTTGATGACCGATAGGTAGGTATATAAATCTCGAAAGAAGCTTCGGGGCATGCTTACCAGCACGGGTCCGTCACGCATGATCCCTCGACGTACGGCACACTGATGAGACAGGATGGAGAATATGAGCACCGTGGGCTAATTCTGTATGCAGGATGTCAAGACTAACTCTTTGATGATCCCGACAAAGTTTTGGAAGAGGAAGTCCTGGATGTGCGTATTATTTGTGCTGCTAGAATTCGGACGAGGGCCGACCTGGATAAGTCGGGGATTAGATATGCCAGAATAATATTAGACGGATCCACTTACACCTTGGTCCCAGTAGCTGCCAGGGTTGGAAGAGATTCGACAGCCATTCTCTACGGAGCAGGTGCTCACTTACTTTTGAGTGACATAGATCTGAAGTTCCAGTCGATTAGGAGTCCTGTATTCATGCGAATATTCAAATGCGTAAATGCGTACCGGGAACGGGACGTCTAGGAACGTAATGTCTTTCCATGTCACACTGGCATATACAAGAAGTTGCACGGTCAATGAAAATATAATAAAGGGAAGATATCGCGCGTACTTTCGAGCAAGTCCGTTACCCCCAGTCCAGCTTTTGAATCGAGCCCCGTACAGGGTATTGTTCTGGGCGAATGAAAAAAATCCTTTGTCAGTCTATACAGAGTGCGGCACGAAAGAATAAAACCAACCATGACAATGTTTTCAATGCTGTACGAGATGACAGTCAGGAAGACCTTTGTGCGAACTGATATAAGGATACATACAGGACGTTTTGTACATCAGCAACAGAGCCTCCATTCCCGAGGGATCCAATGGAGAGTCCGTGACCTCCTTCGCAGTACGAGTTCCTGAAGGTTTCGGTCAGGTCTTGAACTATGAGGGACGGCTAAACAAAGCAAACTTACCGGAAGTGAATATTCTTTGTGCCACTCCCCACGGTGAGACAGTCGTCTCCGTTCTGGACATGATTATTCTCGAAGAGCATGTGGGATCCTCCAGCAGAGAAACCTGATATTGACCACGTCTCAGAAGTGTCTTATATACTCAAATTCGATGTTAGAGTCTTACCGTCACTTGAGTGTTGAGCGTATGTTGTCAGCAGGGGTGTCCGGCTATATAATCAATATACGCACGTATTGAACGGGAAGGACTGACAACAAATTATGAACATCGAATGAAATAGCTAAACGGTGGGACTCACATCGGTCGAAGAGACGGCGACAATCTTGTTATTGAAGACGTGTAAATTTGAGGATTTACTGGTTGCAAAATTCCATCCGATGGGCTGTATTGTTGGGGAATTGTAGCGACGATTTTAGAAAAATTCATGAGATGGTCGGGAGAAATCATACTTTCCAGATTTTCAAGTCCCTGATGACTCCGTTGGTGATCTTACTGAACGCCCATCCATGAGGACGATTGACTTGCTGAACGGCATCCCACCACTACAACGAACCATCAAAAAGTTGTTTGGAAGTTAGAGAGACTGTTCCTCACAGCTTGACCATGTCCGTCGACCCAGCCCCACTCGGGATCCACAGATCCACGAAGTGTGACATTATTTCCACCCGTGAAGGTGAACCTGAACAAGACTATAGAATGTCTTCAGACTCCAAATTTTGCTTGATGCTCACCATGCCCCAGGGAATGACTAGAGCGAATACGCGTCAATTGTGACTCTTCCTAATGAGCGGAAATTATCACTCACCGAAGAGCCGACAACAGCTTGAAGTCAAACATCCATAAGGTGAGTCATGCAAGGTATGGTTCGATAGACTATTTCACCTTGTATGGTCGCGATGTCCGAAGGGTAGGTCAGATTGCCTTGGATCGATACTTCTACATTATTCAAAACGGGGAATTTGATTGGAGTGAAAATGTTATAAGTGATTCCCTTCTGGAAAAGAATTGTAGAGTTCGAAGTCAGGTTTGTTAGAGCAGCAGTGAGCGGTGGTGTGTCGTCCTGTCCGTCACTATGAGGAACGACGAAAGTATTCCATGCATATGCTGAAGAAACGACGTGCGCGAGTAGAAATCCTACTTTGATGAACGACATGTCTTTACCGTGCAGGAGGGGGATCGAAAGACTTATGTCTTGCCAGCATATATAGGTGAAATCTTCGTTTACAAATTGAAGCCAGACGCGAGATTGGCGGGCAGCCCGGGAAGATCATGCATGCCCATGTGATCGTATGTACGACGTCGAATCAATATAGCTGGAGCAGTTTCTCCGAAAAGATGGTAGTGCGGCGGAAGTAGCGGTAGACAAGACATGTGAACGATATTGTGGACATTGCAAGGCGGCCCGGCCGAACAGAGACATTGAGGATGCTGGAGGGTCTTCAAAAATCTGGAAAATGGAGTGAAAGTCTTCGAGTTTGAAATCATAATCCTACACCACAGAGAGAAAGAAACATCGTATCAGATATCTTCGACGCGCATGGTCAGTCAACCCAAGTGGGTTCTACGTTCCACTTCGCCCTAGGAATATACTTCTTTCCTTCCGAGCCTTCCACCATAGACGGATCGGCCTCCATCCGTACCTTGACTGACCTATGCATTTTGACTCCTTGTTTCTTCTGCTTCGGTATGATACGCTCATGGCCGTAGTTTATCCTAAGTTTCGTAATCAGATCGAAAGCGGCTAAACTGGACACACTGTCAGACTTACGATAATCGACGGGTCCAAGAGTCATCATCTTTCTGGAAACGCTGTTTCTGAGGGATGACCTCCAGAATCCACCACATTGGGGATATCCTCAGCATATCGTTGATCGGGCTGAGGGTATCACGAATCTCCTCTTCCTCTTCATTGACCGATCGCTTGAGATCAGTGAGTGTGTTATCTGTGCCGACGCTAGATACGGGAGACTTTGCTATAGAGAAGGGCGAGAGTGGAGGAGGACGTGGCTTGACAACGGGCCAGAGCGAAGAGGGATCCATGCCGATGATCTTGAGAAGCTCTCCGTGGAACAAGATACCAGTGTCCAAAATGAAGCACTGACGAACCATCCATCTTAAGGGAATACGAGCAAGGCTATTTCGAACGTCATTCTTGACCGCCCCACCTCCAACGTCTGTATACAGCGAGTGAGAATTCGAGCTCCAGAGTTTTCGAATGCTTAGACGAACCACAATGACATCCAGCGAACCACACTTCCTCCACATCAGTCGTATTCTCGCCGTCCGTGTACTGCCTTTCGAGTTCTTTCAGAGACTTTCCTCGATGAGCTTTAGGTCGAGGCATCTCTCCTGGCTTCACCCCCAAGTTGGCCTGTTCTGGAGTGGGTCTGTTCCAGAAGTTTGGCTTGAATCGAGCTCTATGTTCGTCGAGGGAGATAGCATGCCGAAAGTGCTTGACGTGTGTATTGGAAGTAGTGAAAGGTAGACCTCGGGGAATGATCCCGACGGAACCTTCGGGTGAGAGTCAGTGTTGCATCGACGCGAGGATCTACGACCGTGTATACGGACCAACTGTATCCCTATGAATATAAAATCAATGAACGGTTTCATTGGACATGGAGTGCGATGACTAACCAGACGCCGAGAAAGTCGACGTCCACATCGATTGAGAAAGCTTTCTTGAAGGCTGTACTCTGTTTCCAACCTTTCTCATCCTCCCTTGTATACATCTTGTATGCGAAAGGAACTTGTTGCTGATTCCAAGGGGGCAACAATCCGGCCTGGTTTATGTAGGTAAATTTTGAGTTTTGCGTAGGTGAAGCATATATATACCTTATGGATCCTGCGTTCCATGTAGATTAGTAAAGAAGTAAAGAAGGCTTTCGACAGGGAGGAAGTAAGAGGCGTACATTCCGGCCAAGGCTCGAGCAGTATAGGCGCCTCGAGAAAACCCGAAGATGTGGATCTTATCGTGTGCACGGTCTAGACTTATTGTCAATGCACACGCTATGAGATGGATAATAAAATACAACCATACAGTTTTGCATGAGAAATTCATAGCCACCTTCGTTACGAGTCAGTGATTATCGCTGGACAGTGGAATAACATACCCATAACATGAGCATCAAGATGCCCTCCGACCATAGAGTCGATCGTTTTCTTCAACTTTGCACCAAGCGGTTTGGCAATCTGAGGATGGAATAAAATGAGCATGAAGTACGTCTTTAAGAATTTCCCCTCACCTGAGGAATGGTATATGTTCCGATCCCAGACTGGTCTTGCGTTCAATACGTGTTAGGTGAGGTGATTTCATGTGGCTGACCTGGTAATATACCAGCTGCTGATGATCGTCCTTCTTCAGCAGTGAGAAGAAATTCACGATGTTCGAGTTCTGTGGATCAAATGACAATCGTCGAGCTGAGAAGGCGCCGGGAGAATACTGACACATACGTCGTCGTCAAATTGGTCACCTAGGCTATGGTGGTCGGAATTCAATTGAAACAAGACGGGTCATCAGGGCTTACCGGTGCCGTCAAAACATAGCACAAGGGTACGGTAGGTGTGGCCGGTAGGGATAATATAATCATCGAAAGATGGCCTCCTTCCCGGCGAAGTGGTCTTAAGGAACTCGGGGTATGCATCGTGGCCCGGCCTAAGGGTGGACTCGATTACAAGAGAGCCTTCTCTGCTGAGAGGCTTTTCATCAGTGTCTGAAGGGAAAACCATGGTACAGACAAGAGTAAGTTATCAAGATGCAGATGAAGCTGACCTTTTAACCGCCGTCGGAAGCGCGCAATGCTTCTATGTATAACATAGTTCGGCTAGAAGTCAGTCTCGAAATCTTCGACATGTCAAACTTTAGCCTATGTCGCACCACGATATGGGTATTTTTGATGAACAATTGGCGTTTTCTATTGAGAGGCCAAGGTTTCAGCGCTTCAGTGTCCAGAATGAGTCGATGGATGAGCGCCAGCCCGAGCATGAACGTGAACAGATATCCGATAACAACGCTTAATCCTGCGAGTCAGTTTCTTCGGGATGGAGCGAATTCTACGAGAAGTCGGAGACTTCACCAGAAAAACGGTAAAGCTCTGTCTGCTAAAGTTCGACACAGAGGCAGAGTTGAGGATAATCATATAGACAAGAAGGCAGACCTATATCGCTCCCAGACTACTCAGGCTTCGAATTGAGCAGCTAGACTGCGAAGCTTCGCATGATAAGTAGACGTTCGATGTCTTCCCGCCTATGAAAAAACAGACGCGGTGGTTGAGGATCAACATACGTACACTACGTATAGTAGAAACGCAAACCAGAAAACGAAACTGTGAAGAAAAGATTTTGGTGGCATCAAGTACAAGTCACCTCACGAAGAGGTGTTCCATCATCTGCAAGTCATGATCTACTGTGATCTTTCCTCCGCCCGTCACAGTATCGGGTCTCCACATAGTTCTCGTGTTGACCTTGTCTGGATATGTCGCGGTTCCTGAGATACCTGACCAATCCCAATCGATGATTTGGATCGAAGCTCTATCCTCCCGAACAAATACATTGGCTGCTCGAAGATCGCCATGAACGTAGTGCGCCGAGCCTAGGATCTCCATCGCTCGTTCGATGGCCTTTCGCACAGTCGGGGTAGAATCCTCCCCGCGGATGAACTCGTGATATCTGTCCGAGAGGTCCTGCATGACGATCATTACCCATCCTGTTGGCATCCGTTCGACAGCCAAGATAGAAGGAGCGAAACCATTAGCGGCAGCAAACCGGTGGACATTGATCGCAGCCTCTGAGTACCGACCAGGTTTTATGAATTTGACGACGACTCGTTCACAAGAATCTGTCGTCGCAAAGTAGACATACTTGTCGTCGCTGAACGCCCGAGTATAAGCAAAAGTCCGAATTGAGGCAGCAGCATCGCTGTAGCTGGTTTTGTAGGGGAAAGTCGCTGATCCTAGAGTCGGACTAGCAACTGTGCTCAGATCAGCGTACGTCTTCTTCAGTGCAGATGCTGTAGTCCGGATAGCCAAGACGAAGCGCTCCAGTTTTAGACGAGAAAAATCATCGGTAGGGTGAAAATGAAGAAAGACTTCTGCGAGCGGCTGCAGAATCGGCTGATCTGTGAATACCGCACCCACCGCGGTGATATAAGGCCCTACAAGACAGTAAATTGAGGTATTGGTTGGCGCTACTGAGGAAAACACTGACCAAAATGAAGAAGAAGTAAACTCGGGAAATACGAGTTCTTCAAAACACCCGCTCTGCTGAGGTACCTCATTTGCTCAAAATAATATCGCCCACTCTCCATATAAGGCTCTGCTCCATTACAACCAACTTCCAATTTACCCTGAACCGAAACTCCCAACGCCCTTTCGCCCGTGTCCCCAATGTTGAAGAAAGCGCTGCCATTGGTTTTGAAATCGGTGCCATCGATGAAGCTACGTTCGAGTCTCACGATCCTACTCACACTTAGTATGCGGCGGAACTGGTCCATCCGGGAGGTCTCGTCCTCAAAGAAGTCAGACAAAGTAGTCAATGATTCAGCGCAATCACGGTCCAGTGCTGTCGGCTCTCCAGTCCTGCAAAGCTCGAGGAAAGTTGCGAGGCTTTCGTCCAGAAGAGTGACCGGGACGTAAGAGGTACACGTTTGTGGCCGGCCAGCAAGACAGGGAGATTCATGGCGAAGAGAATGGAGCTTCTCACCAAGTTGAACAGAAGGACTTTGGGGTGGATGTTTAGTAAAAATGACCAGGCGATCGAGTTGTCGTTGCTCGAAAAGGGTCTTCTCCTGTTCTCGAACTAGTACTACAGATGTGTCAATAAGGCTAGTGATGATGGCGCAAATGTAAGTGCGCACCAAGAAGAATATGGACGTCGTCGCGTCGCTCCTGCACATCTTCACCTTCGAAGATATCTTTTGGTGTCATCCCAGGGTGGAGCTCCACCAACAATTCCTCCTCAACGGCGGTGGAAGAGCCGACGCGTTCTAAGAGCTTGAGACACAGAGCTTTTTCGTTATCTTTTGTGGGGATTTTTATACCAGAAGGGACCTGAAGAAGTAATGAGAGCCTTATACGACGATCCAAAATGCAAAACTCACTCTATAGATTTCCACCTCATCTAGAATCGGGCAACGTTCGAATTTGATATTGACGAGAGCAGTCTTGAGGGTAGCTTTGCGACTATCCAAGTGGAAATCGGTGAAACCATCAGTTATAAGAGCAGTCAGTGAGACCTCGTCCATGGTTGTAGCTAGCAACAACGTAACGTTTAGAGTCAGAGGTGGCGCTGAGCCGCTGACGCCGCTGAGAAATGGAAACCTCACGTGATCTGAATGCACGCATGCTCCGACGCTCGCCGTCCACGTTCGAACACTGGCAGGTTGTGGCAAGGTAAAAAATTATTCAAGTGAGTCTGACTTATGTGACTGGAAGCGAGGAGCGTCAAGGAATATAAAGGCCATATAAATTGTTGAAGAAGTCTGGAATACAACGTGTAGAGAACGACATTAATCCAAGTAGGATCGCGTCTGCTTCTTGAAGCGGTGCGCAATCATCTGCAAGTCATGATCGGCTGTGATCTTCCCTCTGCCTATTACAGTATCGGGTCTCCACATCTGCTGTGTGTTAACTCCGGACGGGTATGTTGCAGTTCCTACAATGCCTGACCAATCCCAATCGATAATCTGGACCGAAGACCTATCGTCATGAACAAGAATATTGGCTGCTCGAAGATCACCGTGAACGTAGTTCGCCGAGTGTAAGGTTTTGATCGCCTCATTGAGAGCATTTCGTACACTTGGGGTAGAATCGATATGACCTGAGAATTCGTGGTATCTGTCCGACAAGTCCTGCATGACGATCATGACCCATTCCGCGGGCAAAGGTTCCACAGCCAAGAGGGACGGAGCAAAACCGTGTTCAGCAGCAAAGCGGTGAACTTCTGTAGCATCCTCCGAGTAGCGACCAGGCTTAATGAACTTGATGACGATTTTCTCGTTGATGTTCGTGGTCCCGAAGTAGACATATTTGTCGTCTTCGCTGAACGCCCGAGTATAAGTGAAAGTCCAGATTGTGGAAGCAGCGTCGGTGTAAGAATTTTTATAAGGGAACACCCCCTTTATACTTGGAGTTTTGTTGATCTTCAGATTGGCGTACTTCTCCTCCAGCGCGGACGTCGCGACTCGGATAGCTAATACAAAGCGCTCTAGATTCAAGCGAGCACGATCGTCGGTAGGGTGAAAATGAAGAAAGACTTCCGCGAGTGGCTGCAGAATCGGTTGATCGGTGAATACTGCACCTACTGCTTTGACATAAGGTCCTATAAAAAGGAAGGAACCGGGTCAAATTCATTGTCTAATGACGATAGAAAAGACACTGACCAAAATGGAGAAGAAGCAAACAAGGAAAATACGAGTTCTTGCAGAAACCCATCTTGTCGAGGTACCTCATTTGCTCGAAATAGTATTGTCCACTCTGCATATAAGGCTCTGCTCCAGCACAACCAACTTCCAATTTTCCTTCAACCGATACACCCAAAGCTCGCCCGCTCGTGTCCCCGACATCGAAGAAAATGCTGCCATCAGTCTTATACTCGGAGCCATCGATACTGGCACGTTCGAGTTTCACGATTTTACCTTGCTTCAAGATGGAGCGGAATCGGTCCACCCGGGCCACCTCGTCCCCGAAGAAGTCAGACAAGGTGGTCAACACGTTAGCACAGTCACAATCCCGTTGCGTCGGCTCGCCGGTTCTGCAAAGCTCAGAAAAAGTTGCTAGGCTCTCGTCGAGAAGAGTTACGGGAACGTGAGAGACACTGTTATGAGGTCGTCCAGAAAGTCCAGGGACATCTTTGGCAAGAGCGAGGAGTTCACCACCAAGTAAAGAAGATGGAGCTCGAGGTGGGAATTCCTTGAAGATGGACTTGATAACAGGTATCTGTGACACGGTATCGGCTCGCTCATGATAATCTGGTAAAACTGAACATAGTGTCAGTAGGGCAAGCCAAAACAGAGGTAGATACGCACCAAGTAGTAGATGGATATTATATTGTTGCTCTTCCGCATCTTCGACACTATTGAAGAGGGATCGTAACCCGATCGCAGAATGTAGCTCTTCTAAAGCTTCCTTCTCGATGGGAGACTCAATGAGTTTTAGAAGCTGGAGACAGACATTTTTCTTTCCACGGGTTACCGGAACTCGTATGCCTGGAGGGGCCTGAGAAAGCAGCATGAGCACACTCAAGAAAAAATGACAGCGTGGAGCTCACTCTGTAGATCTCCACATCGTCCAGGGTGGGGAAACTTTCAAATTTGACGTTTACAAGAGTAGTGTTGAATGGAATGTGGGTAGAACAAAATCGAAACACAGTACTACCGTCCGTCATAAGAACGTTCAGTTGAACCAGTGGAGCATTCGCCATAGTTGTTGTTAACAAGAGGTGGCACGGTCGCAGGTCTTGAATGATGGTTGGTGGCAGTAGTGGGTGAGTGGCACGGGAGCGTGAATCCTTTATAAACCCCGCTCGGCAAGTGCCGATGGCACCCGTCCAGGACGTCCGTCCAAAAGACATTGTTCAGGTACAAGTTGTTGCAGAAATTTGGTGAAGAGAATGAGGATGATGTGTAATTTATGTGCACGGTTTGGGATTATCCTTGAGAGTAGGATATGTTCATTTTGTCCTCTTGCCTAGAGACCATCGACATAAAGTATAGTAATGAATAGCAGAACCCACACAGTGTACTCGGATCAGGTACAAGTACAATCCACCTCACGAGCAGGTGTGCCATCATCTCCAAGTCATGATCTACCGTGATTTTCCCTCCGCCCGTCACAGTATCGGGTCTCCACATATTTCTCGTGTTGACCTTGTCTGGGTATGTCGCGGTTCCTGAGATACCTGACCAATCCCAATCGATGATTTGGACCGAAGCTCTATCCTCCCGAACAAATACATTGGCTGCTCGAAGATCGCCATGAATGTAGTTAGCTGAGCCTAGGATCTCCATCGCTCGTTCGATGGCCTTTCGCACAGTCGGGGTAGAATCCTCCCCGCGGATGAACTCGTGATATCTGTCCGAGAGGTCTTGCATGACGATCATTACCCATCCCGCTGGCATCCGTTTGACAGCCAAGATGGAAGGAGCGAAACCATTAGCGGCAGCAAACCGGTGGACATTGATCGCAGCCTCTGAGTACCGACCAGGCCTCATGAATTTGACGACGACTCGTTCACGAGAATCTGTCATCGCAAAGTAGACATACTTGTTGTCACTGAACGCCCGAGTATAAGTGAAAGTTCGGATCATGGATGCAGGATCATGGTAAGACGTCTTGTAAGGGAAAATCGCTGATCCTACATTCGGGGTGGCAGCTATATTCATATCAGCGTACGTCTTCTTCAGTGCAGATGCTGTAGTCCGGATAGCCAAGACGAAGCGCTCCAGTTTTAGACGAGAAAAATCATCGGTAGGGTGAAAATGAAGAAAGACTTCTGCGAGCGGCTGCAGAATCGGCTGATCTGTGAATACCGCACCCACCGCGGTGATATATGGCCCTGCGAGTGCAAGATAGTTAAGTAAATGCTTAGCGTTACTTGGAGAGACACTGACCAAAATGGAGGAGCAGTAAACTCGGGAAGTACGAGTTTTTCAAGACACCCAAATTGGAAAGGTACCTCATTTGCTCAAAATAATATCCCCCACTCTCCATATAAGGGTCTGCTCCCATACAACCGATTTCCAATTTACCCTGAACCGAAACTCCAAACGCACGTTTACGTGTGTCCCCAATATCAAAGAAAGCACTCCCGTTGGTTTGAAATTTGGTGCCGTCTATAAAATCACGTTCGAGTCTTACGATCCTACTCGCCCTTAGTATGTGGCGGAACTGCCAGTGGTCCATCCGGGAGGTCTCGTCCTCAAAGAAGTCAGACAAAGTAGTCAATGATTCAGCGCAATCACGGTCCAGTGCTGTCAGCTCTCCAGTCCTGCAAAGCTCGAGGAACGTTGCGAGGTTTTCGTCAAGGAGAGTGACGGGAACGTGAGAGGTACGTGTGGGTGGTCGACCAGCAAGGCAGGGAGATTCGTGCTCAAGAGAATAGAGCTTATCACCATATTGTACAGAAGGACGTTGTGGCAGATGTTTAGTAAAAATGACCTGACGATCAAGTTGTGGTAGCTCGAAAAGGGTATTTGCCTGTTCTCGAACTGTGAAGTCCATTGATAAAGCAAGCAATTGCGCAAACATAAGTGCGCACCAAGAAGAAGGTGGACATCGTCGCGTCGCTCCTGCGCATCTTCCACATCATTGAAGAGGTCTTTTGAGTTCATCGCACAGTCGAGCTCTTTTAACCTTTCCTCCTCAGCGGTGGAATCGACACGCCCCAAAAGCTTGAGACATAGAGATTTCTCGTTACCGTTTGTAGGTAAGTTTGTACCAGAAGGAACCTGAAGAGGCAATGAGAGCGTCCTATGACAAGCCAATGCAGAGCTCACTCTATAGATGTCCACCTTATCCAAAGAAGGGCAACGTTCAAAATTGATTCTGCGAAGTGGAGTGTTGAATAAAGCGTTGACAGTATCCATGTAAAATTCAGTAGATCCATCAGTTATCAGAGCAGTGAGTGCGACGTCGTCCATGGTTGTAGCTAGCAAGAACGTCGGGAGTCTTGAAGGCCTGATGAAGGGAAGTGGCCGGACTGGCAGATCGAGCGGCGGCCATCACGGGATCGTGTTTTATTTGAGCCCCCGCTCGGTAACTGCCGATGCCGAGGATTGGCCGAAAGATTGGCGTCTAAAAAACGTTCTGAGATATTGCATCCTCACTTCAGATCTTCGCATCTCAATGACCAGGTCAAACAGGACTGCTAAAGGCTCTGGGTCCATCAAAAAGTCTCGTCCATCTGGCACGAAAGCCAACGTGGCTGGTTACGCTAAACGACAATCTCGCAAGGAGAAACTCGTTGACGACATCGATGTATACGAGTATAAGCAAGAGAAGGTCCGACGGTCGAAAGTGACTCTAGAACTTGAGAGGGATGAGGCTATGGAATTTGGTGGGGAGGATGAGGACGACGAAGATGAGCCTAGGGCGAGGTTAATCGGAGCAGATGTAGATGGAGAGATGATAGACAGCGGGGACGACGAAGAAATCGACAGTGATGCTGCGTTCGAAGAGAGCGACGAAGACAGATTTGCAGGATTCAATTTCTCTACCAAGGTGCGTATATCGGTCTATCATGTCTCGGAAAGAAGGTCTAATACATGCTGCAGGGCAAGAAGAAGGTTTTGACAAAAACCAAATCTTCGATTCGGTACCCAGAGGTGGATCTAAATGAGGAGGAAGATGCGAATGAAAGTCAGCAGGCTTCCGAGGATGAAAGCATGGGTGAAAATGATGACGATGCTGAAGAGGAGGAGGAAGGGGAGGACGACGAGTTCTTTGACGTCTTGGACGTTCTCGATGGTAGAGGGAAATTGGAAGAAGATAGTGACGAGGAGCCTGGAGCGAAACCCAGCATTGATGCTCAGAGTCCACCAGAGGCTATCGACGAGGACGAAGATGAAGACGCAGAGGATGGAGACGACGATGCAGAGAACGATGCTGCAACCGATTCCGAGGACGATGAACTCATGGAGACATCCCCAGAGGCCCTCGACAATTTACAAAACTTCATATCCGCCCTCGACCCTGCTGGCAAAAAGCGCAAAGCTCCTACGGACGACACCAGTACTGCGCCACGCAAACGAAGACTCATCAAAGAACGCACAGAAGCTGGCGCTGAAAATGAGTTCCGTGCACAATCTTCTGGTTCGTCTGTCTGAAAGAATGATGTGTGCTCTCTAGATACTAACGGTTTGACCGGCTAATAGGCTCGAAATTAAACTTGGAAGACCTCCTCGCCCCACTTGCTTCGCAATCTTCGACTCTTCTTTCGCTCAAGAAAACAGCCAAAATCCTAGCTCCGTCTGCCTCCACAAAAACTAAAATCCAAACCCTTGCCGCGCCCTTACCGCAAAGAATACAAGAGAGATTAGATCGTGAGGCGGCTTACGACCAGACGAAAGGAGAGGTAGAAAAATGGAAGGGGACCATGAAGCGTATTCGTGAGGTGCGCGTTTTCTATTCACCTCGTTGATCTTTCTGCACTGTGACTGACATTTCGTTTCACAGGCTGAGCATCTCAGTTTCCCTCTGCAAGCCGAGTCGGTTACTAGAGTTTCTAATTTGCAGCTAGCAGCAAAATTCAAAGTACGTTGTTGTGCTACATTCAGTATCCAATTTTGACATGATTTTGATTATCTATCTGCCCTTTCAGCCAACTACCGCACTTGAAAGTTCGGTAGACAAGCTTCTGAAGTCGGCCAATCTGAGGGAAGAAGATATAGAAGACACAGAGGACAACATGCTCAGACAGTCAAATCTAACGGTCGAGGAAGTTGCTCAGCGGAGGGGAGAGTTGAGAAAGATGAGGGAGTTGATGTTTCGAGCTGAAGTGAAGGCTAAGAGGATTGGCAAAATCAAGAGCAAGACGTATAGGCGGATCAAGAGAAAAGAGAGGGAACGGTTAGGAGAGAAAGTAGACGAGATGGGGGAGGATGGGGAAGGAGGAGAGGAGGAGAGGATGAAGAGGGAAGTTGATCGAGCCAAGGAAAGAGCGACCCTCAGACACAAAAATACGGGTAAATGGGCGAAAGCGATGGGGCGGAAGGAGGGTATGGGTATCGAAGGGAGACGAGAGATTGAGGAGATGTTGTCCAGAGGAGAGAAGCTAAGGAGGAGAATTGCCGGGAAAGGAAGCGATGACGATGACAGTGAAGAGGAGGAGGAAAGTGAAGAGGAAATCGACGATGGGGAGGGTGGAATATTGAAGATCAAGAAGGGTGCCTTTGAAGAGCTCCAGCGCTTAAGTCAGCAAGAGGATGGAGAGGATGACGGCCCGCGAAAAAGTATATTCGACATGAAATTTATGAAGGAGGGGATGGCCAGAGAGCAACAGAAGGTTGATCGGATGGCGGACGACTTTGCGAAGGAGATGGGTGTAAACGAAGGTAGTGATGTAGAGGACCTCGCAGATGAAAATGCTAGTGGCGTCGCTGTCGAACGGACGGGCGGGCGGGTCGTCTATCGACCTGGGCTTTTAGTAAGTCGGACTTATTGGCACTCCTCATCGCGGTCTAATCATACTTTCAGCCTGGCCAATCAATATCTGCGCGGCCTGTTCGCACAATGGGCTCTGATACCTCCAGCGTGACGTTAAGATCCACGGATGTGTTCTCTCCTCCTCCTGTACCGGTACCTACGCAGCGTCGCCCCTCCCCTGTTCCCAATTCCGCTACCGATGAGTCTAATCCTTGGCTCGCACCACACAATCCGGACGCCGGCCCTACAGCAAGCGGCAGCAAAGCTCCACGCAAGCAAAACGAGATTATAGTCTCAAAAGACAGTACAGCACTCGACAAGTCTAAGAACAAGCTGAAGAAGAAAGCGAAGAAAAGACTAGAAGAGAAGGAGAAGGCACAGGATGAAGCAGTCGTAGAGATCTCTATGGACAACGTTCTGACTCTTGATGCTACCGTTAGCGCCCCCTACTCTTCGGTCATCAAAGCAGCCGCGGCAGCAAAACGCTCGCAAGATGTCCTTGAAGACGATGCGGACGCAAACAGCGAGGTGGAAGAACAAGAGAGACTTGTCGACCTGAAAGGGAAAGGGAAAGTCAAAGGTGTAAAAGCCTTCGCGCAACGTGATCTCGTAGCCCTTGCTTTTGCCGGTGACAATGTCGTTCAAGTAAGTTCTCTTCTTCCGATTTCTTCATCGGTCTCATCTCGCAATTTTAGGACTTTGAAGATGCCAAACGTCGTGAAATCGCAGCTGATGCGCCTCGCGAAGTCGATACCACTATACCTGGTTGGGTACGTCCTCATTTGTTTTCCACCATGGCTGCAAATTAAACTTCTTTCGACCATTGAAGGGAGCGTGGGGTGGAACAGGCACCCGCCGGCAACCGACCAAACCGCACCTGATCAAGAAAATCGCCGGTATCGATCCCAAGTCCCGAGCCGACTTCAATAAATCGAACATCATCATTTCGGAGAAGAGAGACAAGAAGGCCGCGAAATATCTAGTGAAGGATCTGCCTTATCCGTACACTAGCAAGGCACAGTTTGAACGCGCTATGGATCGACCTTTGGGAACAGAGTGGAACACTAGGGTAGGATTTCAGAGAGGAACGTTGCCTAAGGTCGTCAAAAAGGTACGTATCGAAATCTCCCATTTTGTAGTCGTGCAAACTGACCGGACTCTTCTCTGAACAGATGGGAACCATCATCAACCCGCTGGAAAAACTATCCTGACCGTCAGCATAGCTGCAACATGTCAACAGCTTTTCAGTCAGAGTGCTATTCGTTTTCTATCGCATGCTTTCGTCAGCTCTTCTTGCGTGTTATCAGTATATCCAAACCGAATTGATAGGGTGGTATCATGCATGCTACACGAGGGATATATCGTACAAAGTATCGTACATCGAGTCCCACGGTCTATATAATAGGTCCATTAAGCGCTACCTCACATCTCTCAACCTCCTTGACCCATCGCAAGAAGAACAATCACATACGCGTTGGCCACCACAATGAGCAACCAGATTGAATATGCAACTGTCGTGACGATCTTCCCATTACTGAAATCGACCATCTCATGGTCGGTTTGATTCTCCGAGTCCACAGGGGGCACGCCGTCACCACCACGCCCACCATCACTAACGATGGTCTCCATCGTATCCGAGGTATTCGTTCTATCGATAACATCTCTAGTGGCGATGGTAGGTTTGCGGACCTCCATAACGCTCCTCGAAGACGTGAGGTAGATGAGGGGGAACAGAATGAACGGGAGGACGATAGACAAAACGACTTGAGATGCCACTAAGAGAGCGTTTATACCTGGCTTTCCTAGGCCGATGGCTACGACCATGGAAGGTACGAGACCCAGGAGGCGCGTCAACAGACGACGTACGACGGGCTGTAGATGGTTCGTCAGTCAATGTCGTGTCAGGTGTTAGACAGATTGTTCGCTCACTGAAACGCGCCACTGTAGGAACCCCTCAGAGACTGCTTGTCCTGCTACGGTGGCGATTATGGAAGAACTCTGTCCAGCGGCGAGTAAAGCTAGCGCAAATAGAAGTGCAGCCGCTGAAAACAAGCCGTGTCAGAACGCAAAGTGACCGCTGGACTGGGAGCGAGGTGCTTACGTTTTCCTACGATATTACGAATGAGCGCGTATGCGTCAAAGAGACTGGCAGGATTGGCCAGCCCTACATCCTGATTCCCGTAGAAGAACACGGCACTGGCTAAAATGAGAATTCTAGGCAAGGTCAATTTATGTATCGAAATCGCGAGGTCAGAGACATACAGGGAGTTGATCAACACTGCAAATCCGAGAAGGCTCAGGACTATATCGATTATTCCGTGGTATATATGAGCGTTGACGAAGGCTAACAGATTATTTTCACGGTCGGCGTGTCGTTTCACATTTGAAGTCGAGGAGGACGGGGGGTTGCGGAATAAGGAGAAGACATATTCTAAGCAGGCATTCAGGCCTCCTCGTGAAAACTTGATACGTGGTTCATCACCGAGGGTGTCAGTGGAGGTAGCTGCTGCAGACTTCCTCCCTCTGGGTGGGTTCGAGCTAATTCTGTCCTGAGTCGCTAGAGCCGACCCCAAAAACAGACTGTGAGGCATCACAGTAGCTCCTAGGATGCCCACGGCTATGAAAGGGTTCGTAATAAGCGACTGCTATAGCAGAAATGACGGTAATACTTGCAGGTGTAAAGTCCGCCATTGCTGAAGATGTATTTCGACGGGATATAGCCGTCGAATGCGGTTCCCCATTGTACATCCACTTTGGCAATGATGATGGCCATGCAGATCAGAACCGCTAGTACCTGTCATTTAACCGTCAAAGAGATCAATGTTTAGCTTCAAAGACTGTCGCACAGGACGCACCAGACTAGCGATCAGATACTCAAACATCTTGACTGGTCGACCACGCAGTGGATCTCCGAGGGCCAGAAGAAAAATAACGTCGAAAGCGGTGATTAGAACGCCGGCCCATAGAGGCAAAGAGGGGAATAGAAGGCATAGAGCGATGGCTGAGCCTAGGAGTTCTGCTAAATCTGTGGAGATAATGGCGATTTCGGAGAGGGCGTAGAGCGGGTAAAGCATCAACCAGCGATATAGTATGGTGTGGTTGGGTCTGTCATGGAGAAGTAGACGACAGTGGGAGGCAAGATCTGTGCGTGCAATGAATATCGTAGGTTAGTGCGGCGGGCGTGAATTACATACCTAAACCGGTAACACATCCTAACCTGCTCGCGAGTACCTTGAAAAAGGGATCAGCGCGTGTGTCTCTTATTCTTTGAGACCATGTTTTACCTGCAGAAGGACCGCAAATAACCCGGCGAGAAGAACAACAAATAGGAGCCTATATCCAAACTGGGATCCAGCTTGCAAGTCGACACCCCAATTTCCCCTAGTAAATCGTCAAACGAGATCGCCTTTCCTCAAGAAAAAGAGGTAATACGTACGGGTCAAAATATGCGACTGCACAGACGATACCAACGCCAGTATGATTCTTGAAGTGGTTCCACACTGTCGATACAAGGCCTTTTACTCGAGAAAGCCTCGTACGAACGCCACTAGAGGTGTTTATTTCGTGGGGATCTGGCATGATGAATAGTGTGGGGGTCAGCTATGCCAGCAAAGCATAAAAGGGGGAGTAAGACGGAAGACGACGAACCCAGCGCAGCGGGTAGGATTGTTTCATTTTTTGAGCCACTTGGTATTCCTCAATCCTGGGTCCGAGGCGCACCGAAAAAGGAGACCGATCCAACTCAAAGGACCCCCGAAATAGCCGGATTTGCAGAAAATTCATCCAAAACCGGGACAAAACATACGTATTATCGTGCTTTATTCTAGTGGAAGATGACTATGTAGATTCGTATAGTAGTACAAGTAGCTATAAGAAAGAGAAATTGACAGAATTATATGGGAGTGAGCCCCGGGGTATCCAGGCAAACTAGAAACACAGATAGAACGTTTACAAAACGGAATGTCTTCTGGTAAGTTTCCGAGTTCGTATGAATGACCAGTCTATCTCAGACGTAGGGTGAGTTGGTCCATTCACCCGGCTCACAAGAGTGAGAGTCGACGGTATGAAGGGGCGTGGTCCATCTAAGCCGTGTCGTCGATTGCCATCATGATCACTGAATACGACAGTCTTCGAATCGCCACCAGTATCGATGACAGTAACGCCACCAGCACCAGCACCACGTGTCCTGCGTGGGCCAAGGGCGAATATATTGTTGACAGTTCTCCAGAAGCTCTTCCGTCGAGCCACAGTGCCAGTGTTGATTCCTCCAGATCGAACTCCAAAGCTCACGACCTTCCGTAGTCGGCTCCAAGACCTAGACAGCCTATGGTATCCTCCCGATTTGCCATGAAACGCTTTAGCTGCCCCGTCTTGATGGAAGACAGTAAACTCGTCGCACCTGGAGGTCGGACGTCCATGGTTTAATGCATCCTCAGCAACGGCAACGTTCCTCTCCGATTTGACAGATACGTCGTTGATTACAAGCCCCAACCCTTTCGAACTAACAGGATATCCTAAAGTCTCCACGATGGCTCCCCTTGGGGCATTACTGTTCCCTGGTTTCACATACGGTTGTTTCAGAAGCACAGATGACGCCTCCATCATTGTATCTTCACTAGAATGAGAACGAGCATGGTACCACATTTGACAAGCAAGCCATTGTTTTTCGCACATGCGACATGGAACCGAGCCTGATTCAGAGGAAAGCCCGAAACCACAGTGGAAGCATCGAGGGAGAGTAGGAGGATAGACGGTATCTGCCACAGACGTTGCGGGCACAGCAGAAGACAAGTGATTGAATATACAAGCTCCATCATGTCCATGGGTGCTCAAAGCGGGTGTGATAGCAAGTCGAGGGCTGGTTTTGTCCGGATTTCCAGTAGATGACGCAGCATCGACGAACTTGCTGATCGGAAACGGTGATGGGGCGGAAAATACGGGCGACCGAGCGAGTTCGGGAGTAGGATAAGTGAGCATCAGGCATGGAAGAGGAACGTCGCCGTGGTCCGGCTCCGAATTACTGGAAGACGAGCCCTCGTGATGTGCGCTGCCATGGCCAGCGGTAGCAGCACTGCCAAGTTCAGGTCCATCAAGATAATGCAGAACATTGACGCTGTCTTCAAAATAAGACGAAGCTAGAGCATACGAGGAGTCGAGGCTACCATCGTCATTGATCTCGTGGTCTTCCTCGTAAGATTCCTTTGAAGTACACAAATTAGTCAGCAGAAGTGTATTTCGACATAAACTCTCAAGCATGCCCTTCGTGCTTTGAGCGTACAGCAGCTTCAAACACATAAACAAGATGATGATAAGAAGAACACGACGCACTTTGGAAAGCTTGTCGTCAAAAGAGGCACTCGCACTTGTCCTTTCAACGCCCCGAACCCGAAGCGCCGAATCCGAGATACTGGCAAACGTAGACATAGACGCGATAGTAAATTTATCGACATCCTCCATGATCGGTGAAAGCTCGAACGAGTTACGGGAAAAGACTATTCCATCCTGCATACGTGACGTGGTAGAATGGCATTAACCTCTACGCTTTGAATCAATCTTGTGGAACGAAAGCTTGCCTCCAATGAATGAGACATTGAACTCAGAAACACTGAGGCGGAAGACGGCTGCACCACCTAAAACGCAGGTCAAATTTCAATCAGTCTACCAGAAAGCTGGGTCAAAAGATTCGGACGGAAAAATGATAACGAACCAGATTTTCATTACGCATTGAGATCAGACCTTTGCTCCGTTGCAAGCGTGCCGTAGTAGCGGGAACGACGAAATCAATATTACTGCGGATGTTATCTGTAGCTTCGGTAGGCGGCTGGCGAGCCTTGACTATATTCTAAACGAAAGGACTACCATGGTCAGTACTGATTGATTACCAGATTGAATGCTCAATACGCACGGTACCATCCTGCACATCATTCTGCACAACACATCATCTCGTTCAGCAGACTCGTAGCTGCTATCACATCGTCTAGATATACATACTTTGTCAGATGACACACGACCCTTTTTTGCTGACGTCCAAGCTTCATTCCAAGTGAGTTTATTCTTGAGGTAGTACTCTCATTTAGTGCTCAGATATACTTCAGTGATGTCGTACGTGAGACTCACCTTGATACGACCTAAAGTGGGGAACCATGTCTGGTTAGAGTCCCCATGCTAGTTCGAGATGAAATTAGCACCGAAGCAGCCGGTGAGATGATGTGCATAAGTGTGGATGTCAGCTCACCATGCGTGATACATTTCCTATCACCTGAATTGCATTCGACAGAATAGTCAGACTCTGCTGGCAGACGAAAATCTAAGGAGATTACATACCGTAGGACAATCACTTGCGGTCGATGCACCTCTGGATGTAGAATCGTTTCCTCGAGGCGCGGAGGAAGTTGATAAGGAATGTTCCTTGATTGCGTATCAGGCGCGCAGAACGCGACCAGTAAGAAGGATGAAGCCTCACCATGGCCGATGATGGTCTGTGTTCGGGACGATACAGCATGTTATTATCCCCGCTTGATCGATTCTGCTGCACGCGTATATCGTCATGTAATGAGCACGCCATGGATATAATGGAAGAGAAGGAGCTGACTAGAGCCGAAGTGACAGAATAGGCATAGGAGCTGACAGTTTTGTCTGGACTCATAATCGATGTACTCGTGTTATTTGAGTTACCCCTTCGACGTGGAGTAGAAGCGAGGCCTCCAGGCCGTTGGGTAGTCGCACTTGTTGTTCGACAGGACGGGGCTTTCGCGGGTGTAGTAGTCATCAGAGATACAGTTGGTACTCCAGAGGCATACGAGCAGTACGAATTTGAACGCGAAATGTTGCTGGTATCTAGATAGAACGCGAAATTTCAACTCCTTTGAATGGAAGTTACGCGGGCGAGACATACATGAACATCGTGTACTGAAGTGGTGCAGCGGGTCAGGATCCGATGGCGGTATATCAAAAGACTAACAGCATACAGTGCGAGCAATATAACCAGATTGAATCAGATGAGAGTTAAACCTTCCTTCGAAAACGAATCAGAAACGTACGGGGTTGATATTGATCATCAAGTTCAAGAACCGCCAGACGAGATTGAACATACTGGGAGCCTTGACTAGTTTATATCTAGGCACCAAAATATGTTCTTGTGGAGGCCGTAGCTGGCGTGGAAGATGGAGAATTTTTTGAGGAAGCTGAAGATGGAGTTCAAGTTCGAAGGATTGGATCAAAAGTCGGTCGCGTTGAGACCACGTGCATTAGCAGCCAATCTTCTGCTAATTTGATACCAATCTTTCCGAATCGGGATGACCCTTTCACCAGTTGCGCTCCCCGGTGACAGTATCGCGGGAGAAGGCACAGACGAACGTTCACACCATTGACATTGACAGGAGTTCCTGATGTTCGAAACGGATATGAAGCCAGATTGTACGAAACAGCATAAGTACCAGTGAGGACAGGATAGGCGCGAGAGACACTCGTGATGTATTGTCAGAGTCTGTAACTAATCACATACGTGAACGTGCATTCCAGAAGGCAGGTAAACATGCATCTCGAAGATCACCAAAAGGTTCTCACCATAAAAGATGTCTGTTCCAAAACTACGAGCACGGCACTGGAGAACGACATGAAAGTAGAACGCAGCCGTGCTCAACTCTGAAGGAACCATTCTAGTATGAATCTCCGTTATCCCACACGGTTTCAGAACGAAACCACGCAGCAGAGACGATCATACTAGTTGCTCTCCCACGAACGTAACAGGCCCTAGTATAGGATGTCCACGAAGGCAACATGGGCCTTGACTTGGTTCGTGGGGTAGGGATGTCTAGACTGTCGGTCACCGGTACCCTGGAACGTGTACGATGTGACAAGAGAAAGGCAAGTTTGCAGTACGACACCTCGGTCAGATAGATAGATATAAGAGATTGCTTGCCATATCAAAAGCAATGAGAAAATTTGCGGTGATAGCAGGATGATGCGAACGAGAAGGGACTGGATTATATTGGAAGCACAGCAGGACTGTCCACGATCCTTGGAGTATTTACAGGCGAGGGAAGTGGTGAGCGAAGAAGACAGAAAACCAAAACCACACCGACTCGGAAAATTTGAAAATTTATAGTCCCTGTGTTCCCACGCTTCGGAGATAGCCGCGGCCCTCGTACCTCCCAAGGATCTCACTCCAACATCGTACTTGATTGGTACTGATCATGAATAAACCGAGATATACGGTTCTACTGTGTGTACCATTTCGTCCCAGTCATATCACCGAAGTAAGTCCTATACAATGGTGGCTCTACCGAACACTCCTCACCCGGAATTCAGCATGAGCGGGTATAATATTCCCATAGTATTTCTATAATGTCCCTGGAGCTAAACCCGTTCTTTTCCATCCTGCTTATACACCTTGCCGCCCTTCATGACAAAAGAGATGCTTTTGGCAGAGACAGCATTCTCGAAGTCCCCTGCGAGATCACCTGTAGTCGCTATAATATCGGCAGCGAAACCCCTTCGGATCGCACCAAATGGCACTTCGTTATCTCCAACAAGCCTTGGGTCTTCCCTGAGCGACGCAACCTCGGCAAGGCGGTGTTTACCAGCAGGTCCTTCCCATCGTGTAGATCGTATACACTCCCAACCACCCAAAGTCCCCCACCGTAAAACCTTCTTCCAATCCGCGCCCAGTCGAACCATCAACTGCATCTCCAATGCATTCTCACCGTGTGCGAACGGCCCTGTATCCCCACCACACGCGATGTTGTCCACACCCTGAGCAAGAGCCATCTTGAACAATTGACTCACTCGTTCCCATACTGGACCCTTGCCTTCCGTGTAATACACCGCCAAGGTAGGCACCCAAGTACATTTCTGATGAGCTTCGGGTATATGTGTTTTCACTGGTCCTGAACCGCTTATAGGGAACTCGTCCCCATGTTCGATTGAATCGACCCCAAACTGTCTAAGATGACGGATAGTGTCTCGGTTCGTACAGTGCGCAGCAACCTTAACACCGTAATGGTGGGCGGTCTTGATGAGTGTCTCGAGTTCCTCAGGGCAGAATGTCGAGACAGACGGTGTTAACCCTTTGGACACGTCGGACATTCGTGTACGAAAGCGATAATCTCCATAACCAAATCGAATCAGTTGATGGAAGGAATGGCTGCGAAAGTATGGACGGACCTGCGTAAATCTGAACATACCAATCGACCAGAAGACACAAAGTGGTCAACATGAAAGAAAGTTAAAACCGTGGTCAAGTAATTACCTTGATCCAATCCGCACCAGCACCTATTTGCCTTCGTACCGCTTTGATGCATTCATCCCGACCATCAGCGACTTCAGCACCTGTAATACCTTCGATGCCTTCGGAATTGACATGAATCGAACTCTTTGGTCCTAAATATGCAGAACAATCGATAAGCACAGTCAGTTCAAGGACATACGTACTCACCATAACTCCCTGTACAAACTATCGCCCTATTGGCACAGAAATATCTAGGTCCGGGGATGAGAGGTTTAGGACCTGAAAGACATTTTCGCATTGCAATATCGGCATCGCCAGCTCCTTCTGTACCCAGATCACTAATGTACGTGTTACTGTGTCATCAGCGCCTGTCCATCCCAAAAACACGGATGGAAAGACAGATGCACCAACCGTACGGCTGTGAAGCCTGCCATCAACGTCCGTTTGGCATGATTAGTCGCTCGGATGGTACGTTCCACCAGAGTCTCCTTCGTAAGTTGGTCTTGCCATGAAGTTTCCGAGTAAGGATGCAAGAATACTGGCAATAAGTGAGTCATCTCCGAGACTTGGCGAGGAAGTGAGATACACCACATACGATGTACATGCACATCCACAAATCCTGGAAGAACCGTCGCATTCCTCAAATCTATCACTTCCGGACAATTGAAATCCACGAAGGAACCGGGTGGAGAAGGTAGGATCTCAAGTATAAGTCCAGTTTTCGTAGAAATTGTTATGAGCTGGTCGTCGGTGATCTCGAGAGTATATGGGTTGAACAGATGGCCTGCAAAAATATAAACAATCTCTGGATCAGCTTCATGAGTGGCTGGAATAAGTTCAATATCTGGCTCCATGTCGGCGCTCAGCTGCATAAAAATTGTCGCTCACATCTGACAAACCAGATTTTTCATCGCTGTGAAAGAACGCGCAGCTGTACCTCATGATCAAGCTTCAAGCCTAGGCACGCTCGGGACGCGCAATTATGAAAGAAAAGGTCGCGTTATTAAGCATGATAGAAATTTGAATTAGATACAGCCGTAAGTACAACAACAAAAGTGGCTGGAGGCTTAAAAATCAACAAGATATCCCAAGAAAGGGCAGTGTGAGTAAAGCAATAGTATATGGGTATGGTACAGTAGGGGGTTATGTCCGTTCCCTGCGATAAGTTAATTCGAATGAGGGGAATGCGGGGTCGCATTACGTCGAAGGTAGAAAAGCATCCGCGAGTACAAGAAAAGGAGAGGGGGTGACGGTAAGGGCCGATCGGAAGGAGTAACAAAGGACAGAGGTGAGTGGCTGATATCAATGTGTCGTGTTGGTGAGAGAAAGAAGAGACGCGAGAGGATTCTGGTGCCGTCACGGTCAGGATAAAACGTACAAAAGGTACACACGAGTGGAGATCCAGACCCAAGAGATGTCTGTAGCGAAGGATCTATGATAAATAGATGGAGGATGGGGAAGGAAGTGGCCTTCGAGACTTTTGCGAGTGACAGAGAAAATGATACATATCGGCTATCGTGTCCGCATGAGGGAGGTTTTCATCATTGTCTTCATTGTTGATGTCCTTGTCAGAGTCGTTGGAGATCAATCTCCCCTTTTTGTCATGGCGAACGCGCCCTCCCAAGCCGGGATACGAGGGTCCGTATTGGCAATGCGCCAGTTCCCAACGAAGTTTTGACCACCCGTGATATATCCGTAGAAGAATATGTTACCGAGACGTCGGTCGCGCTACATGGTCATGGGAGGCGTTGGCGTGAGTAACACAGAAAGAGGAGAAGAAGTACGCACTGAGACACGAAGAATACCAATCAGACCGTCCCAAGGTCGGACACGGCCGTGATACGTGAAGTGATTCCACGCTTGGCCGTGGCGCATGTCCGTCTGCCGATGTCATGAAAAATAATTAATTAATGACCATACACGAAAAGGGTAAACCGTACCTCGCCTGAAACGATAACATCGCAGACTCCATGACAAGCTGGGAATTTGGTGCGACGATGAGGGATGGGCTCACTGCCCTCGGAATCATTCTCGTCCTCCTCGTCCTCCTCCATCTCTCCCTCACTCTCGGTGCCACTGACAAACGACATAATCTCATCATCACCCAATGGTCTCGAGTCTTCACCATCGAGCCCGACGTCCATGTAATACTTACTCTCGAAGTCCGTAGGCGGAGTCCTCGGACTATAATCCTCTTCTTCTGCAGCGCGCGCCAGACACATCTTACACCTGTTCTCGTCGTGCGAGTTCTGGACATTGGATGGGTCCGAAGGATCCGAGGGGCGATAGCGCTCGTACTTCCATCGTTCGCTGTGGCCAAAGGCGGACAGCACGACACAGCCCTATGTACATTACTTCTCGTTAGTGTCAATTTATGACTGTAGATGATGAATACCTACTGGGAGGTGACCTGGGTCCATCTTCATCCCAGGGGGAAACCACGCATTGTTCATCCCGTCATTGATGTCGTCTCTTGGAGTAGGTATAGGTGTATTAGGGGAAATGCAATGATGTTCGGTGAGGTGCATGAAAAGAGGGACGGTGCTGAGATTCAGCGTTGTTTCAGCGTAACCAACGGGAATCATCACAGCAGCGAGCAAGGCATCGAAATGCTGTTGGGAGGGTATCTGGAAGAGACAATGGTCGTCAGTGTAATCGTTCGGAAACAAAGGTTAGCTGGGCCTCTTACTATCATGCGACCTTGCCAAAGGCCGCTCAAGGTTCCAGGAATGTAAACAGGGCCTTTGTTCATCAAGTCGAAGGGATTCTTGAACCCATCAACACAGAAACGGAGCCGTTCCCAGTCCACGTCCCAGTGCGCACTGGCAACCTTTAAATCAGGGAAATACGCTCCATATTCTGCTCGCGCAGTCTCGTGGTCGGAGAGATCCTCCCACCAGTGCCATTTCGTTTCGGGTACCACACGAGCTGCCTTGTGCGCATTGAATTCAAGTACGTCTTCTTGGGTTGGGCCAATTTCGGTGATGCCGAGTTGATTTGCGTGATCGCGAGTCAAAGGAAGGTGGGGTGGGATGCCGAAGGGAATGACTTCGCGACGAGAAAAGTAGAGGAGCTTTGCGGGGATAGTTATCAGAGGGGGACTGACACGGGGTTGTTGGTCGAGGCCGTAATGGTACAACGTCCACATATCGTTGCGGTAGATCGGGAAGGGGCCATGCGCAGTAACGACGGACGTGTTGTGAGTGGTGTTGAAGCTTGGTAGAGGGATATTGAAATGATTTGGAGGGAAATACGAAGAAGGGTACTGGGAGGTAATAATGATGAGGTCACATATTCAGAAGATACGAAGGTCTGGGAACGTACGCGGTACACAATCGTGACGAATGGAAGTATCAGGTTTATGATCTCGAGACGTTGCTCTGAACTCTCGGCGCGTAATTTTGCTGAACAAAGCGCGCTTATGAGCTACACTCAATGAAAGACGGAAATCAAGCGCACCTTCAGTCGTATTCATCCACATCAACCACAGGGCCAGTGCGTTACATACATTTTCTGCTGGCCAACCATTTGAGGCCTCCGCGTACAACTTTTCTCGAAGGTACCTGAACAGATAGTTGTCGAGACCCGCCCAATCCAATTGGCATTGGTTTTTGCCGTCGTTTTCGAGCATCATGACGAACGCCGAGAAAAGAGCCTCCTCGACATCCAGAGAGTCAAAGTCGTTGGAGCGAATAACCTTCAAGACATGGCAATATTTTTTTAGTTGATCTGCATACCCACTGGAATTAATGGATACGACACTGCGACGACGAATGGCAGTGGTATCGAATTTAAACTTGAATATACGGGCTAAAAATGAGGGGTTCGATAGACGGTCATGTATCCGAGAGCAAGTCGTGGAAAGGTCGATGATATCTGAGGGTGGACCGAGTGGTTGCGATTCGACAAGTTGTAGGGCAATTTCCTCGAGGATTTCGAGGGGAATTGTCGAAAGCATTGAAGGTAAAGTTGAGGGGGGGAATGGGAGGAAGGATTAGGTAGAATTTAGTATAAAAGGTGGACAAGTACATCGGAGAGATGAAGTACGTACGCGGGTATTTCGGTCCATTTTGGCTTAGCTTGGCCGCAGATCTCCAGTCAAAATGTCAGATTGCGGTAAATAATAATATTATTTTCAATAATCACCGGATAGTTCCCACGCTCATCACCACATCACCCTCTTCTTCTCAACAAACTCTCGCTTTCGTACCAAACTTTGCTTTTTTGATCACTTATTCCGACGATGTGAGACAAGGAACATCCATGTACGTGAAGCCGCCGGACTCTGACTACTCTATTATAGATCCCCCGCGCATACCCCGGAGCTAGTTGTCTTATCACCGCCTCGCAAAGGCGAAAATTGAACTACCAACGAACAGTGAGTGGCATCGCTATGCTGAAGTCTGACCACTGCCGTCTATCCATCCTCTCCACTTTTTTAGACAGATTCCTTGCCCTCCGCACGTTCGTCGACCTGACGCGTAGTATTTATCACTGGCACGTAAAGCCTTCTGAACCCACCAATCGTATTGGAGGACAACTCGTTACCGTGTATTCTTTGATTCTGGTTATTTTTGCTGGATCCCTTTCTGGTGGTCAAAGTCTCCGACATCCATAATTAGCCGCAAGTCCATCCCATTCCAGCCTCAATCCTTCTCTTGACGGGTTCCTGTAGACAGTCCGTCGTATTATGATCGAGTCCTATCGCGGTGTCTGTTTCTCCACTCTCTCCGTTTCTGGCGCAAAATTTGTGATCTTACGACGATCTTTCCCATAACCATCTAGCGCGGAGAATGACTCGAGTCTCACTGCACGCCCCGACTAGTTTGATTATGGCAAGTTGTCGCTCCACGGGCTCTACCATTGGATACTCTGGTACTCGTCTCTGATGTCCAGAGAACGGATTCGAACCCCCATATCTGCGGCTTGACAGGTCTCCTCCGACCGTGACAGCACGACCGTTGATTTGCTGCGAGTCCCCGCCTTGTACTCGGGTTCCTATACACTCTAGAATGATTGATCGGGTCACCATGATCAGAAAGCCTACTTTGTGGGTCTACAGACGCCTACATAACAGACACACCCGTCCGTCTAACCTAATGATTTGATCGGCGTATTTGCTCCCATCATGATGTTACTCTCCTCCTACGATGCGTTAAAGCACCGCCACAACCGCTAAGAGAGTTCAAGATTAAGACTCGGCGGTGGGTGAATAGCGATCCGCCGTAATTCGGGCATGTCATTTGCGGATATCCCATTCGCTGCGTATTTCAAACGCGTAGCTCGTGATGTCGGTCTGCTATAATCGCTGTCGCATGTTAACTTCGTCAACCTCCATGGGCTTTCTGATGTAGGAACCGATGACTAGTTTGATGTCCATCCTTGGCTTATCAGTATGGTAAGTATGACGCACCATTTTTTCTACCCCCTACTATAGTCGACATACTGACTTGCCTACTTTGCTATTCATCATGCATCAGAAATTCTTATGCATGCGATTTGTTCTCTGCAAAGTTCACAGACGCAAAGTTCGGACTCACGCAGTACCCTATCGCATCAAAAGTGTGCCGGCACCGCAACCCGTGGCCAGTGCGTTCTATTTTTTCTACGTGTTCCTTCCTATTCATGGGTACAGTTTACCCCTGGATAGTCGACTTCAAGGACTCTCAGTTGCTTCTTCGAGCCTTGTAATTTACGGACGTCCTGATTCGAAGCCGTGGTATACTTCAGGTGAGCATTTACACTCACTTTTGGTATAGTCGAGTTTGCCAACATCAAAACAAGAATACACGTGAATTCTCTGCTGCTCGTTGTCGCAGACTCTATGATAATGGGTGTGTGCTTAATTTTGGACCGCTTACGCCAAGCTACAAATTATGTTATTTTTGGGTTCAAGGTTCAAGATATCTCTTCGCAGGTATCAACGCTACTCGCGGGCGAGATATACACCACGTTCCTGGATAAAGAAGATGTTTTTCAGGGTATTTATTATTATAGTGTTCTCTGGTACGTTGCTCACCTAGTATGTGCGCACAAAAGATCTAGACTGAGCCCAACTTCCACCTTCCTCCATCCAATCCGACCTCTACCCAACTCCGAAGATAGCCGCCTTTAGCTTCCCTAGGCCTCGTAGCTAGCGGGGAGATCGTGCCTCTTCATCTCGCCCTGTGATCCCTGGCCTGCCAAACCTATATACAGTGGATTTCGATGCTCAGGTGATATTTCTCTTATCAATATGACAGCATTATCCCTTCATTCCAGAACCTCCGTCAAGAATTTCTCTCAGATAACGCGCACGTTGTCAATGGTACGTTAAGCTTTCTCCTATATACCGCAGCGCCCGCATTCCATTCATGTATGTACTCACACGACAACGATCCAGATTTCCGTGATCAAGATGGAACTTCTCCCTGGGGTGATCTGCCCAGCATTCCACCGCCCTCCAGGCCTCAGCAGTGCGTTTATCCGCACTTGCTAATGACCGTCAACTTTCCCTTGCGTTGGTCGCGACATCTCTTTTCATGTACGCTCAGTGCTTCTTCTGAGCGCCATGTCTTACTTGTACCGAGACACGGAGGTCGTTTCAGCCCAGATTTAGACAGGAATGCATTTTGGTGTAGGAGCGAGGACGTTTACAACACAACATGTCTACTTGGCGTTCCCTTCTGCTAAAGTGAGCCACATTATATTGGTGTTCATGTATACAATATGACGAACTGCGCTCTTCAGGTAAGGAAAGTTGTTGATGTTGCATGGAGCCCGTCTGTGCACGTATTCCACCCCTACTACGTGATTAATTGAATCACCACACTTATCGCATCTGCTCCTTGCGTGGGACGGATGGGAGTAGTGCTTTGTTAGGGATCGTGATCACATGTCCCTTTGATAATTCGGAAGTGCCTGCCCATCCGGCGTCCTGTGAGTCTTATAGTTTGTTGTTTCGCACCTTCGTCCGTCTGATTTTTACGTCTTCGAGGCTCCGCTGTGGAGAATATATTAGGGCCAAGACAAAGGTATGTTTCTCTACGTGATCCCAATTCAGCTTGATACACTCTAATTCCACTTCGCCGAACACTGACCGGACTACAGGTATCTTGTGCTTTCCGATTTGTTAGGGCCCGTCGCGCTTTGTATCGTCTGACACCTCTCGCTCGTGTGCGTCATGAACCTCAACGGACAGGTGTTGCACGTTGAACTTGTCACTCAGTGGCCTTAGAGCGTACCTCTTGACCCTGTAGCGTCCCATGGAATTCCAAACTTCAGCTAAGTAAATAATATCTGCGCGTTATGACTCTATACTGTCACTGATTTAGCTTCTAAGTTGTTCTATCCTGATAGCAACTCTCATAGCGCTCCGTCTTCCCTGAGGCGTATTGTTGTCCGGCATAAGATCTGGGCGCTGATGGATGCTATAACCTCGTCCCGGTTCACCGTATCTACGTACTCTGAGCCTGGTTATTCGGAGTTGCATTACGGATGCGCCCTTCTCTTTCATCTTAATCGTGGCACCAGTTACCGGACTGAAAAGGTATGCGCCTGTCCATATACGATAGCCTCATTGGAGCCAATCAAATCAATTGTCGTGGCTAACTGGCGGGTCATTCATGTCTAGGCCCGATCCTGGCGATTCACTTCTCAAATCTCCGTGAACAATCACGTCCATGCACCCATGCCGCTGTCCTCGCAACCTTTACAGGAGCGGTTTTGGGACCTTCCTCGGAACCTTTTGATGTGTTCGGCTTCTCGTAAGTACTACGAGTATTGATTTCTCTGTGAAAGTGAGATGTTTTTCTTCTTCTCTCGTGTGTTTAGCTACCGATTAGGAACACTGAGTTCTTAACCACGTTGGTGAGACTGTGGACCTTTATTTTGTCCTCTGCGGTCTTGGTCAATAATTCTAGATTGTGTTGCCCGCATTGTCTAGTCGTATGTTTCTCATATATCGTAATGCTACTCTTTTTGTTCCTCAGCTGAGTCCCAGCCGAGCTTGGCTTTGAATGAACTCTGTGCATGGGATACTTTCGGTCAGTGCAACTGTCTGCTACATGTTACGGCATCGATTCACTAACCAGCAATGTCCTTTAGTGCCCACGACCAGACCCTTGCTCGTGGGCTGATTTCTCTATATGCTGCATAATACCCATGTACCTTCCCTGTCAGTCAGATCTTAGCAACTATCATGGATCGACCGCACTCGTGGAATTTCTCGATGTACTTAGCATCATTTAGTTGACCAAGTGAGTGTGTGGCTTACCCCTGGCCATTCACTCTCAAGCTAATCAAATCGTTGGAACGGCACTTCCCTTTTGTGTAGCGCGCTCTCGTTCAGTTGAATCGTTTGTATTTGAGATTTTGAATTCTGACCGTGTCAGAAGCACCGCCGTGTTGCCCATTCAGGTCGTGTGCGTAGCTTACTGTCTACGATGTGGAGATTCTCGTTCGCTCTCCATTTTTTTTTGCTCTCGAATAATATATGACCAATAGGTTCTCAACAGTGACTCAGAAATTGGTTCATCGTTCGTAATTTCCCCCTTCTCCCGTTTCTGAATCATGAGGAGCGGGTCGGAGGAGCGGCGTGGCAGGTCCATTTACGGTCAAATCACATCCCAAAAAGGAAAGTGAAAGTTCACCTCTCGTCGTCACAGAAGCTCAGCTGGCCGCGAATCGTATATATACTGGACATCCTCACCTGTCGTCTCTTGTTCCCGACCACAACAATCCCCCCACTCTTTTCTCCCCTCATCATGCAATCCTCCGATAATCCCCAGCCTTTTCTCTCTATATATAACCGTAGTCCTTCACAGACTCAACCTCCGACTCGCAGCAGACTAGTCCAAGGTACATCTGCTTCCATTTGGGCACCCCAGCCCCAGCCATCCGAATCTACTTGGCCTAGGACATTAGACTCTTTTACACGCGTCGCTGAGCGAGAAAACGCGTCTCAGCTGACTACCCTTCCGCTCACGAGTCGCGAGGACGTTTTCGGGCCATTGGTCGCGTCCAAAACTGTCCCTAGTACGCAGGAAACCAGCGTTGGCGCGATTGGAGATGGTAGAAAAAAGAATAGTCCAGACTTTGATGATACTGTTCGTGTTTTTCGCGTCTTTTTTCGCGTCTTCTTATCTGACGCTCGTATTTTCAGCATGTCGAACAGCTTCTCCGCACTCTCAACCTCAATTCTCCCGCGCCCTACAATCGTCCTCTTCCTGATCTGTCTATTAATACTTCTCCTGGGTCTCCAGACTTTTCCCCTATCTCTACCACATCTGCGCTTCTGACTCCGACAGACCTTTCTCCTGCCCGTCCATCTTTTGACTTGAAGCTTAACTCTCCTTACGAATCCGCAGCCCATTCCTCTCTTCAGCCTTATTTACCCCACGGTCAACCGTCTTTGTTATTCGAACCTAGCTCTCCTAACCGAGCTCATCATTATAATGTGTCCTCATCTCATTCAAATTCACCGTCTTACCGTTCATCCTATAATTCTCAAGCTCCTTACCTATCCGCGTCTAATACTGCACCGTTCTTCGAGCCTTTTTCTGAACCCCCTTCCCCTGCACCTGCGCCCCAATCTTTCTATAATTCTTCTCCTCCTACGCGTCGCGTCGATTATTCCAGTGCTCAATTTGGGCAGTGGCGTTCTCAACAACAACCTCAATTTTCCCCACCTTCCGACTGGCTTCGTTCTGATGATTCTTCGGTACCCGAGTATAGTGCTGGTGTTGTTGGGAATGAGGAGCCCTTGAGGTCATCCTTCGTTTATCAACATCCGGATCCTCAGCAAGGCTCGCCTGTCTCTTCTTCCAACGAGGTATGTCGTCAAAGCGCATATATGCGTCCATTCAAGTGCTTATATGCGTCTTTGTGTTGATTATCTAGCCCATAAATTTCCTTACCCTCCTCCACCCGTCTTCTTCACCTCCATACCACGTCTTCGTTGGTCGTATCATCAAGTCCTCAGACCAGCAAGCATCCATCTTTCTCCAACAGAAGCTCAAGGTTGCTGATCTCGAGGAACGCGCCAAAATTGTTGACGCTATATGCGCTCGTGGATTCGAGATGATGGCTCATCGGTACGGACCACGTATTTATTCAGCGATGTTTCCGGCATTCAAGGTTTCTCTTTTACTCATCAGCTTTGGAAACTGGGCCGTTCAACGATGCCTTGAGGCGGCCGCGACGCCGGAGGAAAGAAGAAAGATTGTGGCTTGCATGAGGTTTGTCACTCATTTTGTATTTTACGCGACCCTCCCTGATTCCTCTCTCGCTCTCTCTACTAGGGGACGCATCGTTGACCTGGCTACTAATTGCTACGGATGTCATGTTCTCCAAAAGGCCCTTGACTGCGAGGAAGACATAAGATTGCTTATTGTATCGGAACTTCTACTCGGTGATCCCGCGCAGACCCTAGTCAATAAACACGCATCACATGTGTGGAGCAAGGTACGCCCGTTTTCTCTCCTCGAGGCGGTCTCGAGGCCGGGCCTCATTTCGGTTTCCTGACTTTTACCCGTATGTGTAGATAATGGAATTAACGTGGACCGCCCCTGCTCCTCCGATCTTTGCATAGTACGTCGGCATCTTCCGAACTACGTCGCGGGAGTGGAATTTGATGAATCTCTTTTTTTTCGTAGTGTCAACAGGTCTTTGAAGGGTAAATGGGCTGCTCTTGCGTGCCATGAGACGGGTTCTCTTGTCGTCCAGGTATGTTTCGAGTCTTCATGGTCCAGTCTATCCGGAGTTCGTCTAATAGCTATATGTTCCGCATAGCACGCATTTGAGAATCTGGAAGACGACGCGAAGGATGGCATCGTGGATGAGCTCCTTAATAAGGGTCCTTCAGTCTTTAGCGAGGTGGCCAAGAGTCAATGGGGATCTTATTGCATTCAGCATAGTTCGTATTCATTCCCCTGCTCTTCGTTATTCCATTTCTGATCCTTCTAACCTTCTCTTTTGCAAATTGTCGTCTAGTTTTAGAGCATGGTTCCGAGAAGCATCGTGAAATGACTCTGGACCATCTTATCGCCGGTTTACTCGAATACGCGACTAACGAACAAGGGTCCAAGTCTATCACCAAGGCCTTAAAGGAAGGTGGAAAGGAGACTCTGGACAAGGTCGTCAAGAGGATGTGTGAACCCGCTAATGGGTGTGTATTTTGCATCCGCATAATGCTTCCGTCTACTACTCGATCACTGATCGATATTATGTTGTTAGTTCCCGGAGAGCCATGATAGTCGATCTAGCTCTTTCTGTGACTGGAAGTCAACTCATCGCGGCTGCGCTGCCTACTGCAAGTCTTTCCTATCATTTTGACTATGTAATGTTTTACTGACTCGCCATTATAGGCCGACAAGGATCAACGTGCCCTGTTGTACGAGTGCATCCGTGGTCATATCGTCACTCTTCGCGGATGTAAAACAGGCTCCAAAGTCATCTGGTTATTGTACGTCTACGCATTTGTTTTTTAATCTCTTTCATTTGTCTGATGACAAGTCTCGGCACGTCTAGCGACAGAATGGTGCGACCCGCTGAGCACTCTGGACGAAAGCCATTTTGATTCCCCTTCTTCTCTAGCGCGCCTACTACGGGTACTAAGGATCCACGTCTTATTCATCACGGTCTCACTCCTCCAGCTTTCGATCCGATATTTCGCTCGTTCTCCAAATCTCGTCCAGTCCTCGAATCTCGCTCGGTTTCTCAAATTTCGTCTCCGTCAAACTTGGAATTCGTCAATATATATTTCTTCATCATCAATCCAAAGACCGGCCTCGCCAGCAATGCATCAATCCATTTTATATCTCGTATATCGCAATTTCCGGAATACCCACTTCCCCAGAGTCATCAGCAAAAATCGCATTCGCTCGTTTCTCGTCACTTCCTGTGCCTGTTCCCCATCATATATTATCCATTAAATTCGCAAACCATCGTTATCCCATCGATATTTCCAGCTCTATCAGCCATAGATCTCATGTCTTTTTCACCAATATGTCGCCTGCGAATCAGTAATCCATTCGCATCTTTGTTACTGTACCCAAACTTATGTTTTACCTATCGTTTTGTAGCAAACCTTCTTTGCCATCGTTGCAATTGTTGAAATATTAATGTCATCCATATCATGATCGTGAACACTTGTGAGTCGAAGGTCGCCATTGGCTCAGGGGTCGAGGTGTTGTATGCCATTGTCGAGACTCGGTTTACCTCTATTTCGTCCGGCCGTCACTGCCGAGCTTTCGCCACTTACTTCACTATGTCTTACCTTTCCGCATTTTCTCTGACTCCATGTACCTTTCCCTGACTTGGTTTGATTCCAGAGCGCAGTTCAGATGACTGATAACATTCTTATCCTAGTCAGGATGACCACCGAGTACGGCTCCGTAGAATAGCCCGACTTGTATAAAAACCCGTAGAATACATTATCGAATGCAGATTTCTCTTGCCGCTTTTTGTTATCTCGACCGGTTCTCAGATCCGTCAAACAGGGCAATACCTCACTTGATCAAGTGCTGGACTTCGTCGACTGGTCTTCGACCTCGCATTCTTCGAGAACAGGAATTCTCGACCGTACGTTTTGTCGCCGTCTCGACACCGCTCAAGTCTAACTTGCTTGTGTTTTCAGAGTCTACGAACCTATAGTTGCAACTACCTAAGGCCTCCGCATCGTACAAAAACACACCGTATCCCCTTAACCCATTTCTCGAATCACCATGTCCACCGCTACCAACGATCCCATTCCCCCCACCGATCCTCTCCTTGCTCAACTCGCCTCTACCCTTTCCCCCGAAGCCTACCATGCCATAGAGCCCATCCTTCAGAACCTAGCCACTCGCGTTGCCGCCACTGAAGCTACTACAGCCCAAGTTTCAACAACTCAACTGCAGACTGCAATGCAGACCGCGATGGCCGGCGCCAACTTCACTATCCAAGCACCAGCAGCATCCGCGACTGGAAGGCCCTCCACCTTGCGTATTGAGCTTCCCATCTTCAAAGGAACTCATCTCGAAAACGTACGCGCCTGGATCAGTATCATCGAAGATCAGCTCAGTGCTAGTCGGATTCCACGTACCGAATGGGGCGTTTCTATCACTGCCCTATTCCGCGACACTGCACAGACGTGGTATCTGGCGAAGAAGAGAGCAAACGGAGATGTTGCACTATCTTGGGACAACCTCAAGACTGGACTTATGGCCGAATATGATTCGCCGACTCGTATCGATGAGCTGCGTGGTGAACTTATGTCCATACGCTACTCCGGAGACGTATCAAATTTTATCCTGCGTTTTCAACGGTTAGAAATGCAGATAAACGACTCCGAGATGACTTTTGGGGACCGAAAATTTTACTTTACCCGTCCCCTTCCCCGCGACCTCGCTTTCCACATCCGAAAGACTCAGCCCACTACTATGGCTGGGGTCTACGAGGCCGCCCGCTTCTGGGAACAACTCAATCGCTTTCCGTCTGGTCACCAGCATCAAGACCAGCACAAGAAACATCCTCGTCCCCCTCCTCGCACATCTACCTTCACTGCAAATTCCCCCTTCAATTCGACCAGTACTCATGCTCCCGAGCAGCCGTCGACTGCACCAGTACCTATGGACTTGGACAATATGGATTCCAAGCCTGCTCGTGACATGACAAAAGTTCGTTGTTATAATTGTAACCGTCCTGGTCATTATGCACGAAACTGTCGCTCACCGAAAAAACCTCGTCCACAGGGTGCCTCACAGCAAAGGCAGCAAATGTTCGTTTTCGATGACACGACCGATGATGGGAACATTCCGTCGGACATCGTTAACGAGATGTACGTCCTGTCTGCTCCAATGTTTAACCTGGACCCCGAAACTCCAGTAAACGAAGGCCTACCTGTCTATCAAGCTCATATTGCTCGACGTCGCAAATTCATCCTTCCACAGTCCTACCGTGCTGTCGACACTATCCTCGATACCGCCGCCCCGGACAATTACATCCGTCAGAGCGCCGCATATGCCATTAACGCGGAAATCTTTCCCATCAGTCCTCGACAAGTCTCTGGAGCTGGTACAACTACTACCAAGGCCTTCGCCAAGTTCATGCTCCGTGTTGGGAACTGCAAGGAGATTACCATGGCATACGTTCTTGAAGACTCGTCTGGGTTCCGATACGACTTACTCCTCGGTCGAAACTGGATGAAGAGGTACAAGGTCAGTCCGAACTGGGCCAATAACGCGTTCGAGATTACCTCGCCGAAAACACATACCACCATCATGATCCATGCTTTACGCGTTCCGACTCGTCCTTTGGGTCCAATCGACATACCGTTAGAGGCACATCATGTTGCGTGGGACACCGAATCCCTCCCTGACTTGATTCCAGACAATGAATCCGACTACGAGTCCGAGATGGAGACGAGGCAAGCTGAGGAGAGTCCTAGGAAATCAGAGGCATCGCGTTGGAAGAAGTTTGGAGAGAAACTGAAGGCTGCGAGTCAGAAGATGTTTCCGAAGATATTTCGGAAGAAGGTTGGTTACCCACCTCTGCGTAAATGGGTACACGATATTGACACAGGCGATGAACAGCCTGTCCGCGCTCATGGAAGACCTCACTCGCCACCTGAACACGAAGCTATCCGCGTTTTCGTAGAGGAAGCTTTACGGGATGGCATTATCGAGCCATCCACTTCGCCGTGGTCTTCTCCACTGTTGCTGGCGCCAAAGAAAGATGGTACGCTACGAATCTGCGTTGATTTCAGAGCGCTTAACCGTGTCACAAAACGAAACGCTTACCCGTTGCCTCGTATAGACGACTGCTACCAGAACCTGGCGGGGGCTTTGTTCTTCACCACCCTCGACCTCAAGAGTGGTTACTGGCAGGTGCGTCTGTCCGATCGTGCCAAACCGAAAACCGCGTTCACCTGTCGTTATGGTCATTTTCAATTTCGTGTCATGCCTTTTGGACTTTGCAACGCACCTGCAACTTTTCAAAACATGATGAATGATGTTCTTCGTGAACATATCGACCACCGCGTTATGGTATACCTTGACGACATCATTATCTACTCCAAGACTTGGGAGGACCATCAGCGTGATGTTCGAATCATCCTGGACCTCATGGAACAGTACGATTTGGTGCTCAATGGTGAGAAATGTTTCTGGGCTCAAAACGAAATCCTTTACTTAGGACATATCGTCTCAGGGGATGGTATTCAGGTCAATCCGGAGAAGGTCAAGGCCATTATCGACTGGCCACGTCCGAAAACAATCACCGAGGTTCGCGGATTCCTGAATCTGTGCGGATATTATCGCCGTTACATCAAGGCGTTCGCTGATATGGCCGGTGCACTATACGACTTACTCAAGGGTGCCCCGAAGAAAGGCTCTGCAATTTTATGGTCTTCAGCTTGCGAAACCGCCTTTCGGCGTATGAAATCGTACCTTATCTCAACCCGTATGTTGATTCATCCCACGCCGTGGCATCTCTTCGTTATTGACACGGATGCCTCAGGGGAATGTGTTGGTGCTGTTCTGCAGCAGGTGCTGCACGCGTTCAAATATCTTGCGAAGGGGAGAGATGATAGTCAAAATCCTAAACGGTTCGAATTCAAGGAAAAGGACTTACGACCGATTGCTTACGAGTCACGCAGAATGACCCCTACAGAACAACGATACTCTGCTCAAGAACGCGAAATGTTAGCCATCGTTTATGCCTTGCAGAAGTGGAGGGGTTATGTTGAAGGCTCACCTATTCTTGTGCGTACCGATCACGAATCCTTGAAGTACTTCTTGACTCAAAAGAATCCTGGTCGCCGTCTCACCCGTTTTGTTGACGATATATCTCACTTCGACGTTCAAATTGTTTATCGACCGGGACGCGCACAGATTGCCGCCGATGCTCTATCCCGTCGTGAAGGTCACTCCGAGGTTCCCGATAGCCAAACGTATGAACCGATGTACGCCTACCCTGTTGAAGCCGAAGAAAAAGATAGGTCAGCTATCTTCGACACTTTACAAACCTACCAGAAAGCTTTACAAGAAGGTGCCGATCCCGCGACTATTGGAAACGGTCAATATACGATCCGACATGGTACCCTCTACAAAGATATCAGTTCTACGCCTGAAGGAGAACCAATCCTCGTCATTGTACCTACCTCCATTTCCCAGGCCGAGAGCATCGTTCGCGCTCTGCATATCGATCTCGGTCATCTAGGAATTCAAGCAGTCAGCGACGCTCTCCGTAAACGAGTATGGATGCCTTATGCCTCCGAAATCACCGAAAAAGTCATACGTACCTGCGATTACTGCCAATTCTCGAAGCGCGAGGACAAGGTCACTCAGCCGCTTCATCCTCTGCCTAGAGTCGATGTTGGTGATACTTGGTCCTTCGATTTCGTTGGTCCTTTGCCTATGACGAAGAATGGTCATCAATATCTCTTGACGTCGATGGACCTTGGTACCGATTTCACTTACGCAGTTCCGTTGGCGCGCCGTTCCGCTGATGCAGTGATTACCCTGCTCCGAACCATTATGTCTACCTACGGCAAACCCGAATCAGTATTGACAGACAATGGAGAAGAATTCATGTCTTACGCGTTTCAAAATTATCTTCGACGACTTGGTATCCGTCATATTCACACTACACCCTACCATCCCCAGACAAACGGTCGTCTCGAAAAGTTCAACGACACCTTGGTTCAAATGTTAGCCAGGTTCACGTCTCCCAACGGGCAGAACTTATGGGATGAGTACGTACCTGATGCCTTACTTGCACACCGAACTCACACCAATCGTAGTCTCGGAAGCTCCCCTGGATACATGATGTACGGACGTGAACCTCGTCTTCCACACGATTTGGCGTATAACCAACTTCGCATCCCTCCTACCGACGACGAAATTGAGGTCTTGCAGCGTAAACGCCTCGAGCATGTCCAGGATCTTGAGAGATTCCGTGCTGAGGCTAACGCGAAGGCGTTGGCGCGTCTGGAAGAAGAAGCCGCTAAACGCGAAGATTCCTACACTGAGAGAGGACTAGGAGTGGGAGACCTAGTGAAAAGACAGAACGAACGTCAGTCCAAACTCCATCCTCGCTGGGATGGGCCCTTCATCATCCGAGATGTGACAGACAAGAACACTTACCAATTGATGACCAGAAATGGCTATGTCCTCAAGCATCTCTATAACGGTGCCCGACTTCGAAAATATCATCCATCGGATGCCAATCCGCCCCTTTGGTATGCCTCTGGTGATCTTCAGCGACGAGACGCGCAAGAACGACTGAAGAAAAGATTCGACTCACGCCTCAATTGAATTTGTTCTTATTGATTTTCATTTCCTTTCCTAGACTTATCCCTTTGACTTCCGCCGCCCTTCGTTCCGTTGCTCGACGCATTTTGCAGGAGCAAAATGGCTAACGAGGGGGTGATGTTGTATGCCATTGTCGAGACTCGGTTTACCTCTATTTCGTCCGGCCGTCACTGCCGAGCTTTCGCCACTTACTTCACTATGTCTTACCTTTCCGCATTTTCTCTGACTCCATGTACCTTTCCCTGACTTGGTTTGATTCCAGAGCGCAGTTCAGATGACTGATAACATTCTTATCCTAGTCAGGATGACCACCGAGTACGGCTCCGTAGAATAGCCCGACTTGTATAAAAACCCGTAGAATACATTATCGAATGCAGATTTCTCTTGCCGCTTTTTGTTATCTCGACCGGTTCTCAGATCCGTCAAACAGGGCAATACCTCAGAGGGCGGCTAAAACGTGGATGCGGTAACAACCGTGACTCTCTGTGACTGTGACTTTGCCCCACTACGCTTCCCCCGCAACAACCACCTTCCGACCTCCTCAACATGTCTGACCACGAAGATCATGTGCAATATCCACCAGAGAAGTTGGGTGAATACACAGTCATCCAGGATATTGCAGAGGGGACTTTTGGAAAAGTAAAAAGTAACGTGCATCCTGTCACCCAATTGGCAACTTTCTCTGATAAATCATCGCTGTTATCCTTCGTTTCTCAGTGGCTCTGCATACCGTCACTGGACAGAGAGTTGCTATGAAATATATATCCAAAGCGGTCATACATGAGACAAAGACAAAGACTCGTGTGCAGCGCGAAGTAGAATACATGCGGGCGCTACGACACCCACACATTATCAAATTGCACGTACAACCTACTCCTACTCAACTCTTCACCTAACCCATTCCTACCATCAGATATGAAGTTATTTCCACCCCAACCGATATCATTATCGTCCTAGAATATGCTGGTGGAGAGCTCTTCAACTATATAGTCTCGCATGGCAAGATGGCAGAACCACGGGCTCGTCGTTTCTTCCAACAGATCATCTCAGGCATCGAATACTCGCACAAACTCAAAATCGTTCACCGAGATCTCAAACCCGAGAACGTCCTTCTCGACGATGACCTAAATGTCAAAATCGCAGACTTCGGCCTGTCCAACGAGATCAAGGACGGCGATTTCCTCAAGACGAGTTGTGGGAGTCCAAACTACGCTGCTCCAGAGGTTATCAAGGGTGGATTGTACACTGGACCCGAGATCGACGTCTGGAGTTGCGGTGTTATCCTGTATGTCATGCTTTGTGGACGACTACCGTTCGAGGAAGATGATGTTCAGACCTTGTTCAATAAGATCGCTCGTGAGTCTGTCTTCGTGTTCTACCCATCCAAGTCTAAACGTTTTTGCGCAGATGGAACCTATCATATGCCTAATACTATTTCTCCGGAGAGTCGTGATCTCATCGCACGCATGTTAGCTGTTGACCCCGTCAAACGAATAACAGTCCCTGAAATCACTCAGCACCCTTGGTTCACCCCGGACCTTCCACGATACCTGACACCTCTCCCACCTCCTCCCGGACCTGTTCTGGGCACCCTCAGTTCTTTAGTCACCCCTGCGAATGTATTGGACTTTGAGATCATAGACGGTTTGGGGAGGATCGAAGATGAGGTCGTGGATGAGCTGGCTTCTAGAATGGTTGGAGTCGAGAAGGACGATATCTGGGAGGGCCTGCGTCGGGACGACGGGGTTCAGGGAAATGCTGTCAAAGTAGCGTATCTGTTGTTGAGAGACAAGAGGAGACTCGGAAGGGATCGTGAGCACTGATTTTTTATTTTTTTCTTAAGAGTCGACTGACTTGCGTTTATTTATTTCAGTTGCTGAATTCGAAGAGCAAGAACGAGATGCGCAGTTGGCTGCTATGGACGTACGTTCATTATTCTCCTCAACGTAATGCTGCCCCTATTTACATCTTGTCAGCCCCGGAACGCTCTTTCTCCCAATGCTCTATCTCCAGGCGGGAACGATTTAGAAGAGAACCCATTCGAAGCCGAATTCAACGGCGAATACGACATCGATGACGACGAAGACGAAGATCACGACGGGACACTCGACTTCACGCCTCCCATTACCGAAGCCGAAATCATCAACAACAATTTCTCCGTCCTAAACTCCTCCCTTCCACCATCGGAACAACAATCCCCTGACCATCAACTCCCAACCGAGCAACACCACCTCGCGTCGTTCGCATCTGCGAAACGAAGCGGGGCCAAAGACAAGAAACACCGTACAAAGTGGCATTTCGGTATACGGAGCCGAAGTCCGCCTATGGAGGTGATGTTGGAGATTTATAGGACGTTGAAGGCTTTGGGGATGGAGTGGAAGGAGAAGAGGACGTTGGGTGGGCTTGGGGGTGTTAGAAGGTCTGGAGAGGTGGGTGCGGGTGGGAAGGTGGTTAGAGCGCAGGAGTTGGATGGGGAGGGATCGTTTGACTCTAGAGCTGCGATGCAGATTTATTTCGTTGAGACGAGAGCTAGAGTTCAGGATGTTGTGGTGTGTGGATTTGTTTTTTGCTTTGGTTTTGTCTCGATTTCTTATCGAGGTTACCTCTAGGTTCTCATGAACCTCCAGCTGTATAACGTGGACAGCGCGAATTACTTGGTCGATTTCCACCACAAAGGAACATATAGAGCCTCCACACAACCAGGAGCGGGGAAATTCGATATGGCGCTCCCTGGTGATCCCCAATTCGACAAAGATCGAGATGGTAGGGATTCGCGTGCCGAGGTTAGGAGTCTGAAAGAGTTCACGAAGGAGAAGGAGGAGGACATTGTTGTTTCGCCGTTCATTTTCATGGATGTTGCGTGTCGGTTGATTTTGGAGTTGGCGGGTGGGCCGCAGGAGTGAGTAGGTGGATGGGCGAGAGAGAGAAAATAGAAAACTGAAAGGTGGTGGATGGAATGGAACGTTATGATATATGACGGGTGTACTTGTATAATGTGTGTTGCTTTTCTCTTCGTTTCGTTTCTCGTCTCTCCTGATCATCCATGCTCTTCCTTTGCCGTTTTCCCTTCTCTTTCACTTTTCTCAGTCATGCTTTCCCTCTAGATCTATTTCAGTTGTATTTGTGCTTTTGCTATCTTTCCTCGTGTCTTTACGCCTCGCATACCTCTCTATTTTCCCGCCTTATTCCTCTTACTTTTTCAGAAGTCCTTTCCTAGTCTTTTTTTTCCGCTCCGAATACACATATGCATATATTTATTGATTCTACGTATATCGGACGGTATCGTCTTCGCGATCAGGACATGCTATGTATTTTGTTTAGTGAAAGGGACATGGATGAACTAGGATTGTTGCTGGTTGAGAACGGGGAACTAGGATGGCTCCAAGCTCAGGCTTCATGCATCATGCATGATGCCTTCAGCGTTCAACCAGGTATCGTATGGGAAAGGCGCAGGCCCAGGTATCAAGTATAGAACATGTCACGGTTACAACTTCTGGAGAAAATACGTTTCAACAAGACCTTGAGATTAGAAGGGAGACGAGACGGGACTAACTTGTCTTTTTCCCTCCCTAGATGAAGGGGGATCTTCCACCCTCGACGAGGGTCGCTTTAGACTACGAGACGCGTCTGATACTGGCAAAACGCGTTCTTGCTCGTTCCAAACGACATCCACAAGAAGTGCATCTGGGACATAAACCAGTCCCCTCGGAGCACCCTTGACTCCATATCGAGTCTTAAGCTGCTTCAAGGATATAGGAATGCGAATACGATAGACACTTCGAACGCGATACGCATAGTCATATTGATCCCAGTCAACATGCCGTTCGTTGAACTCTTTATTACCCAGACCGTCTTCTGGTAGTTCTTCGTCTCCTTCATTGCGCGTGTGCGCAGGATCGATTTCACAGATATAGGCAATGTGGGAGAAGGGTGCGGTTAGGTAGAACCAGATTCGACGGACTGTAGGAGCGATGCGATATCTCCTGAACTCGTAGGTTTTTTCGCCAAGAACTATCTGTTGCATGTAGTCGTTGGTCATGGGGAGGATAGCGTCTTGTCGCTGAGTTGTAGTGGTATTTGAGGAATCTCGAGAGGTCATGGTGGTCGACTTGAAGGAGCGTGGAAAAGAAATCCTGAGAAAATAATCTCTCTTTGAGCTCGAACTATCACCATCTCAGAAACTCAGTACATAGTTCCTCGTTATGTCGGCCATCAAAGCAGTCTCTAGAGCAATGGAACGCATCGCACCACTTCGTTTGGCGGAGAAATGGGACAACGTCAGCCTAATTCTCACAATATTCGTGACTTGCACTCATACCAGCTCGCGATATAGGTTGGCCTTTTGCTAGGTGTGTCCAAGAAGATTACTTTCGCGTCCTTATGTCTGATCTTCGTGATTAGAATCACCCGTGCAAAGACCCAAAGCGAACAGAGTCCTCTTAACAATCGAGTGCGTGAGTAACAAGACTATATCGCAGTCATTCAGCTGAGTAGGAGGAATACAGTCTCACCCCATCCGTTCTCACTGAATCCTTGGAGACGGGTACATCCGTCATAGTATCCTACCATCCACCTCTATTCAGACCACTCTCTTCCATAACTCTCTCAAATCCTCTTCAAACAACCCTCCTGCGTTGCGCCGCGGAGGGAATATCGGTCTTTGCTCCACATACCTCGCTGGACAATGTATGGGGTGGGATCAACGACTGGTTAGCTGCTGGAGTCTTGAATGGAGGAAATAATGGCAAGACAAGTGCTTTGATTGCAGAAAAGTTGAGCCCAACTGGAGAAAGTGAGGGCGCGGAAGGGAGGCTTGTGACGTTAAGAGAGCCTATAGAGATGAAGGAATTGGAAAGGCGGGTCAAGAAACATTTGGGAATCTCACAACGTGAGTGTTCCACATCATTAGATTTGATAGATCTAACGTGTTCGTTTGTCCGCATCCATTGGAATGCAGTTCAAGTGGGGTATGCTGACGACAGTAGGATAATCAGCACTGTCGCCATATGTGCTGGTTCAGGTGGATCCATGCTTGTAGGCCAGAAAGCTGACGTGTATTTTACGGGCGAAATGCAACATGTACGTTTGTCTCTATCTTCAAGCGACGACTGAATCCTCACATAAAAACAGCATGATGTCCTGGCTTCGATCGCATCTGGAAAACACGTTATCCTATGTAAGATATTATCCGTCGCCTTACCTTGTCGTTTGACTCACCGTACATATCAGGTGGTCATACGAACACCGAGCGTGGATATCTACCCACTCTGGCGTTGAAGCTTCAAGAGGAGCTCAAGGTCGAGGATTTACCATTGGAAGTCATCGTCAGCAAGAACGACAAGCATCCGTTGCAGATTGTATAGACGATCTTGACCTCTACGAACGAACGTCTCATCTGTAGCATATTCCGTTGTATTCTTTCAGCCTGCGATATTCTACATCTAATGCAATCTAGTGTGGCTCATTGCACTCTGTGATCGTGAACGCGTCGGAACACGCGTTTATTTTCCCACGCCATTCTCGCGTCAAGACTTGAAATTTCAACTTCGACCCAGCAATTCGACCCAGAATTGTCATTCTACCCCACCATGCCGCCTCGACGCTCTTCACGCTCGACTAGAGCCTCAGTGGAGCCAACGCCAACACCAGCGGAAACCTTACCAGCAAAGCGAAAAAGAAGCCAAACTGTCGACAAAGTAGAGGAAAAAGAGAATGTCGCGAAACCCCCTTCGCGAGCCCGTAGCACTCGATCGAGCGTGGGTCCAGGTACAAAAGGCCGTGTATCGACACGTTCTAGAGGCTCTTTGAACCAGGTACCGGAGACGGATGATGAAGCTGAAGGTGAGGATGCTACGGCCCCTCCGATCAAGAAATCGCGTCCATCGGCGGAAGTAGATGAAGAGGATGCGGATGTCAAGGAGGAGGAAGAGGAGGAGGAGGATAGTGATGCATACGAAAAACCCAAACCCAAGGGAAGAAAATCTGCTGTCAGTAAGAAAGGTGTAGCTCCGAGGAAGACTCCTGCGAGTAAACGATCAAACGCGAGTGGATCAGCTCGATCGACTAGGGCCGCAGATGTACACTCTGATGCGAGCGTCAAGACAGACTCGGAGGACAGCGATGACGAGAACCCCCCGTCACGCCCGCCTACTACTAAATCCAAGGGTAAAGCTCCAAAAGTCGAACATGATGAGATGTTCGTTTCTGACGAGGAGGATGTCAAGCCTACGGTGAGGAAATTAAAACCTAGAGCTTCATCGAGGAAACCTAGCAAACCGCCCTCTCGATCGTCTGCTAAACCTACGAAGAAGGATGTCGAGGAACCCGAAGTCGAAATGGAGGTGGTACAGGAAGTTGAGGAGGAAGTAGAAGAACAATCTCTTCTGGATCCTCAACCAACTCCCATTCCCATGCCTCCTGCCTCCCAGCCTCAGACCGCTATTCCTGAAGAACCACAGGGTCCACGATCGCGACTGGTCATTCACAAGATGGCCCTTATCAATTTCAAGAGCTATGCTGGTCGACAGGAAATTGGACCTTTCCACAAAGTAGGTCTTGATCTTGTCATGCCTCTCATTCTTCTGTGGTTGACGTGAATTGTCAGTCCTTTTCTTCGATCGTAGGACCAAATGGATCCGGAAAATCCAATACCATCGACGCGCTTCTGTTCGTTTTTGGTTATCGCGCATCGAAGATGCGGCAAGGGAAACTGTCTGAATTGATCCATAACTCGGCGCGATATCCTGATCTCGAAGACTGCGCGGTCGAGGTCCATTTCCGGGAAATCGTAGATTTGGTGAGTCCTTTCAGGAAGACCTGACTTGAGTTTATGTTGTATCTCATCTTGGGCTCGTATAGCCTGGCCCGGACGCTTTCGAAATTGTTCCTGGCTCACAGCTCATCGTGTCACGTCAAGCCTTCAAGAACAACACTAGTAGGTATACTATCAATGGACGAGCCAGTAATTTCACGGAGGTGCAGACTTTGTTGAAGGGGAGGGGCATTGATCTGGACCATAAACGTTTCCTTATCCTCCAGGTCAGTCCTTCTTTCTCCCTTGATGAACGATTTGATGTGCTCATGCTGTGTGACGGCTTAGGGAGAAGTCGAATCGATCGCTCAAATGAAACCAAAAGGTACAGAACATGAAGATGGATTACTCGAGTATCTGGAAGACATCATTGGCACATCGAAGTACAAGGAGCCAATCGAAGAGGCGTTGGTTGAGATGGACCAATTGTCAGAAGACAGGGTGGAAAAGATGAATCGCCTGCGCATCGTGGAGAAGGAGAAGAATGCGTTGGAAGACAAGAAGAAGGATGCTGAGGATTATATGAGGTTGCAGAACGAGCATGTGCGTGCTTTGTCGAGGTTGTGGCAGTGGTATTTGTGGAAATGCTTGGTCAATGAGGAGGAATTGGAGAACAGAATGGTGCGTCAGGCTTCTTCTTTTGGTGTGATACGGAAGAATCTCATCGTAGTTTTCTTTTCTTATTCTTCGGTAGGCTAAAGCCAAGAAGGACTTGGAAGAGGAGACAGAGCGGAATAAAGACGACGTGACGCATCTTGAGCTGCTGGAGAAGCATTACGAAGAGCGCCAGACGGCGTACAAGGTTTTCATTTTTTTATCTCTCCCATTTGTCCGGTGTCTCATCTGACTACGTATTTTAACAATGTAGGAGGTCCAGGAGGCCGCAGCCTTGGCCGCAAAGGATCTCGCTGTTTATGAGAAACAAGAAGTTCAATTGAACGAACGTAAGAAGCATGCGAATAGCAAAGCGAAGAAAGCGAAGAAATCCCTGCATGATGTGCGTTATGCACTATGTGCATCACCCTGACTTCGATCATTCTAACGGTCATTTGGTGTAGGATGAAAGCGCCCAAGCTCAAGCCGAGCGCTCCATCGAAGATAATTCACAGAAGATGGAAAGGGAGAAGGCCAAACTCGACGAACACGAGTCCTCTCTTGTCAAGGAGGAGAAGATCTTGGAAGGAATTCGAGATAGTCTGAAAGGTACGATGGTCTATATCGGTTTTTCTACTCTCTAACACCGTCGTCTAGATAAAACCCAGGTATTTCACGACCAGATCGAGGTGAAGCAGAAGGAGCTTCAACCATGGACGGCCAAGATCAATTCCAAGCAAGCGGAGATCGATGTTGCGTCTAGTGAGCGTGATGCTCTAGTCAAAAAAGCACAAGCTGTCAAGGAAGCTGGTGTTGAGGCTCAAGAAACACTGGATCAATTGCAGGGCGATCAACAAGTGAAAGTACGTCTTGTTCTACTACTACATCATGACGACTACTCTTCTTGACAATGCTGCATCGAATAGGTCAGACATCTCGAACAATTAAGATCGGACAAGTCCAACTTGCAAAAGGAGACCCAAGCTGCAGAGAAGAAAGTCCAGGTAAGTCGATACCTAGCTATGATCTCGGTTGTCACTTGCTGACTCTGGTGTCTCAACAGGACGCGCAAAAATCAGTACAGGAATTGCGTGGCAAGGCATCGTCTTCGCGTCAAAAGGCAGAAGACGCGAAAGCATCCCAGACTGCAAATCGTACTCAGAATACTGTCTTAGATACCCTCACTCGTCTGAGAGACACTGGCCGTATCGAAGGATTCCATGTGCGTGCTTCCCCCCATATTTCGTTTTCGAATGTCTGACCTTTCGCCATAGGGACGATTGGGAAGTCTGGGTACCATCCCCGACAAATACGACGTCGCAATAACGACCGCCTGTGGGGGAAGTCTTGCTAACCTTGTGGTTGACACAGTCGAACAAGGTCAAGGTTGCATCGAAATTCTTCGGACCCAGAGGATCGGCCGTGCTTCATTCATGGTTTTAGAAAAACTTACGAAGACAAGCGGCATGGAGAAATTCGCTACTCCAGAAAACGTTCCTCGCCTCTTCGATCTTATCAAACCAAAGGAACCGCGGTTCGCACCTGCCTTTTTCAAAGCTGTGAACAACACGCTCGTGGCCAACGATTTGGAACAGGCGAATCGCATTGCGTTCGGTGGACAACGCCGGTGGAGAGTCGTTACTCTTTCTGGACAAGTCATCGATGCATCGGGTACCATGTCAGGTGGAGGGAACACTGTGGCTAGAGGCGGGATGAGCTCGAAGTTAGCAGCAGATTCTGTCTCGCCTCAAGTTATCAAGACTTATGAGCGGGAGAGCGAACAAGCTGCTCAACAGCTTGAAGTTGCTTTGCAGGAACTCCGAGCTGCAGAAGGAGAATTGGAGCGTTTGACTCGATCTGGCCCTAACATCGACATCTCGTTGGAGAAACTGGGGCTCGATATCCAGAATGGAAAGCGAAGGATCTCTGAGGCTGAAAAGCGTGTACGTGACCTGAAGTGAGTGGTTTTTGGACTCAACATTCTGCTTCGAATACTAATGATCTGTTGTAGAGCCCAGAGCAAACCCGACGCCGGAGATATTGCCCGTATATCTGCCCTCGAGGACGAAATCGCTGCGTCTACTGCTGAACTCGAAGAGTTGCAAGAGAAATCCGGCAAAATCGAAAAGGCTATCAAGGAACTAGAAAAGAAGATCCTAGATATCGGAGGCGCCCGACTTCTCACGCAGAAATCAAAAGTGGACGGAATTAGGCTTCACATCAACCTGGCGAACGATGAGATCACGAAAGCAGAGGTAGCCAAAGCCAAAGCTGAGAAGGACTTGAACAAGTTGAGCGTTTCGATCGAAGCGAACACTGCGGCTCTCGCGGAAGTGGAGACTGAACTGAGCGAGTTGAACGAACATCTTGATGAAGTGCTCGCCTACGTAGAAGAGTTCAAGGTCAAGGTCGAGGCTGCTCAAGCCGCTGCAGATAATTCGAAGGATGACTTGGAGGCTCTCAAAGAGGAGCTCGATGCGAAGAGTGAGGAGATACAAGCTTTCCGGAAAAAGGAGGTCAGCATATCTAGTTTGTTTGTCTTTCCTGGCACGTCTTATGGTTTTCGTCAAAATCTTCAGATGGACCTTCAGCAGAGGCTCAACGATGCTACTAAAGAACACAAGGATAACGAACGCAACCTTGATCACTGGCGTACAGAGCATGATAGCCTCAAGCTCGAGGACATCGAGTATGCTCATCTTCTGGATCATGTTTGATCGAACTTACGATTACATTTGATACAGTGAAGACGACGAAGAAGACGAAGACGAAGAACATGTCGATGTCTCTGAAAGTCAGGTCAAGCCGGAAGATGGAAATGAAGACGCGCCAAAGTCGAGACCACGACAACGGACGCCTTCGTATGAATTGCACATGTATAGCGTTGAAGAACTAGCCCGATTTAAGAAGCGTGAAATGATAGCCGACACCGAGCTCCTCGACGGCAAGTATCTCCGATTTCTCGCTACTCGACTGTGACTGAGACTATGCCTTTCCAGAGAAATTGAAGAATGCCAAGCCAGATCTTAGTGTTCTGAAGGAGTATAAGAAACGAGAAGAAGAGTTCTTTACGCGCGCCAAAGACCTTGACAACGTGACCACTCTCCGAGACGCACAGAAGCAAAAGTACGAGGGATTGAGGAAGCAACGCTTGGATGAATTTATGGCAGGATTCAGTTTGATATCGTTGAAGCTGAAAGAGATGTACCAGGTTTGCCAATTGCTTAATCAAGGACGTCGATGACGAGTCTGATGTTGATTGGTTTCAGATGATTACGCTGGGAGGCAACGCTGAACTCGAATTGGTCGATAGCATGGATCCTTTCTCGGAAGGCATCATCTTCAGTGTCATGCCACCAAAAAAGAGCTGGAAAAACATCTCGAATCTGTCTGGCGGGGAGAAGGTATGTCGACCAGGGGTGCGAATATACTTGAGCACTGACTTGATATCTCCAAGACCTTGAGTTCTCTTGCTTTAGTCTTTGCACTTCACGTCTTCAAGGTATGTAACTCCGGCTTTTCCCTGAGCACGCAAGTTCTTACGCTACCCCAGCCCACCCCGTTGTACTTCATGGATGAAATTGACGCAGCCCTGGATTTCAGAAATGTTTCGATTGTAGCCAACTATATCAAAGATCGCACGAAGAATGCTCAATTCATCATCATCTCGCTCAGGTATGTTCGAGTTCACCAATGAGACCAACTTACTCACTGACCTTCATCAGAAACGACATGTTCGAACTCAGTCACCGACTGATTGGTATCTACAAAACATCCAACCAGACAAGGAGTAGGTTCTATAAATTCGCTTTCATATCTAAATACTAAGAATATACCTCATAGGTATATCGATTGACAACCATGCCCTACATCTGACTCCCGTCTTTGTAAAACCCACGACTTGAGTGTTTGATTTTTTCCACATTTCTTCCCTTAGATATCATCTGTACAAGTATATCATGTACAACGGTTGTACTATAATAAAGGAGACCATTTTCCCCATATTTTATAGGTACAATCCGGCTCTATTTTACCAGAAGAATGGGAAGAATGGATGGGTCGACGGCACAAAGTCGCTCACCTGGTTAGACTACTGATGCAGGGGTATTCGACAAACGCGTTCGTGAGTACGATTATTTGTCTTGCTTTCAGTTCCCGGAAATTGATCTGGCCTAACAAGACACTGTGGATTCGATCTAGTAGATGTCCCGGTGCAAATTCCTGATTCAGTCGCCTCCCGGATCTGGACCACATTTTGATCATCACTGATGCACTCTGAGCGATACAGAGTATGCCTCAGCAAAGGCTTTCCTCAACCTCAGACACATCATCTTCGAACTCGTGATCTCCGTACTTGATAACTAAAAGAACCAGCCCACCAGATCTCTATCCCTATTCTCAGCTCGATGTCGAGGATGACCTACCTAGAATATGACTCGAAAGGTATGCCCTTTCGTCGCTTGGGACTGAGCGGACTTCGTGTCCCTGTTTTTTCTCTCGGTACATGTGAGTTCCAGTACCTGTTGTCTAAATATTGACGGTGATACTCAAATTTGTTTCCTCAAAACAGGGTTGACCCTCGGAGAAACTACGGTGACCGGTGAGGATCCCGCGAAGGTGAGCCCGTCGAACTTAACGTGAGCAACTGGACCTAACCTTGGATAGGACATCGTCAAAACTGCGTTCGATCATGGCATCAACATGTTTGACACTGCTGAGGGATATTCTGAAGGCAAATCTGAAAAAGAACTGTAAGTGGGCTTCAAGGCAACCGATCTGGATACTCGACCTTGTGTAGGGGCCGTATCATCAAAGAGTTGGGCTTCCGCCGTTCAGATATCATCATCGTGACTAAGATCTTTTGGGGCATCCGTCCGGGTCCTAATGCGGGTGGATTATCGAGAAAACAGTACGCCTATCCTCGACTCTTATTCAGGCCTGCTGAAGCTATCTCGCTATCCAAGCATAATTGAAGGTACCCAAGGGAGTCTTCGGAGGCTCCAACTCGACTACGTCGATGTAATATTTGCCCATCGGCCTGATTCCAGTGGTACTAAGTACAGCGACCGATCTATCCTTGCGATAACACTGACGTCGTTCAACTCTATAGTCCCGATGGAAGAAGTTGTCCGGGCCTTCAATTATGTGATCGAGAGAGGCTGGGTGCGTTCACTCCTATCGTTTTCAATGCGGTACGGATACTCTGTGTATTAGGCATTCTACTGGGGGACATCACAGTGGACAGCCCGTGAAATCGAAGAGGCTCATCGTGTGTAACTATTCAGACTGCAACTGTTCGAATTTAATGACTCTCTTATTCTTCAACAGAGGTTGCATCTCGCCTTCACCTAATTGCGCCCATTGCTGACCAGTGTCTACATAAGTGAGCAATCAAATTTGTGTCGCTCGATGACTCACCTGCAACCAATCGGTCATGTAGCATGTTCTGGCGTGAACGAGCAGAGAAGGATTACAGGTCAATCTCAACTCGGTGATCTTTCTAGCGGGGAATTTGACTTTTTGCATCTCAAATAGCTCTTTGTATAAGGATTATGGGATGGGTACAGCTGTGTATTCACCACTTGCTCAAGGACTACTCACCGGGAAGGTGCATGCACTTTTCTCCGTCACATCACAATCTCACTTATACAATCTGCCCAGTATAACGATGGGATTCCTGGAAACTCTCGATTTGCTACCAAAGCCAAGGATTATGTTGAGCATCTGAGCACAGATGAAGGACGAAAACAAATCGAGAAAGTCAAAGCGTTGGCCAAATTGGCAGAATCAGGTGCGAGTTGGGTGCAAGCCACCTTATGTACCGGTGGCATCAAACATCGTTCACGCTTCGACTAATTGACGGTATATAACTTTTCAGAACTATCGTGTACCGTTACCGTCCTCGCTTTGGCATGGCTAGCCAGAAATCCGAATACCAGTACGGTCATCATGGGAGCTTCTTCACCCCAGCAAGTCATCGACAACTTGGAGGCGTTGGAAGTTATGTCGAAGTTGACACCTGAAATCATGAACAAGATCGAGGCCATTTTAGACAACAAACCGTCGCCCTTGGTGAGTTTCAGTTTGTCAGCATTTTCATGTCGACTCATTCATTGCTATATAGCCCACGCACAGCAGACCTCCACTAGATCAGCCTGGAAGATAGTAGTAAGTTGGTAAGTGGCCATACGAAGGCTCGAACATGTCAAAGACCCTAGAAACGAGCTTGTGACTACGTGCCGTTGAGTTCTCCATAGAGTGTGCGTCGTGCATCACGAACGGCAAGAATTCGGGGACGGTGATCCATCCGTCGGACGCGTAATCAAGAAAGCCGATCCTTCCATCTTGGCATAGGCCACAAGATCCCACGGAGAGACAGAGGTCTGATAAAGAAAAAGGTAAAGGAAAACAAGCGTGTCATGCCAAAACCCAGATGTCGGATATCGCGGCGCATGTTTTTGAGAAGTAGACATCAAACGCAATCTCGTTGGATCTGTGGCGCTAGCTTGAGTCCTACGAGGTTCAACTTGGTAGCCAATGAACCAGGGTGATGCGAAGGATACAATTCTAGTCGGTCCTAGGTGGTTCATGTACTCCATGAATCAATGGAGCTCATTGAACCTTTGGAGTGCCATCGTGCGCACGCAACCTGTTGGAGCAACTGAAGAAGAAGTTGTCGAGTGCACCAACTCAGGTTAGTATGAAAGTACGAATGCAGTAAGCAGATCTATGACTCACTGTCTCCCAATGATATAGTCTGGTCTAACGTCGACATTGGTAGATTCGATTGTCTAAGATCAGATATGATGGCCAATGACCCGTTGTGGAGTGGAAGCAGCAAGATTAAAGCCTCCTGAAAGAACGGGCCTTCGCAAGTTGCAAGTCGATGAGGATATCAAGTGACATGTATACAAAACCATTAGAACATGACAACATGCTGACCGGGACCGTTGGTGTCGTGTTCGATTTCAACATCCGTATAAACGGGCCATGAGACTGACTGGAAATACTCCCGTGGTTCTGGAATATCTCCACTGGCACGCCAGTACCAAAATTCCGTGTAAGTATACCACAAGCACGGATGCATTCGCCGAAGGTACAGAGTCGGCCCGTATAGTAACTTTAAGCAAAGCAACCCACTAGTGCTCTCCAAGCGGTTTGGCGAGTGCAGATTGAAGTTAGAGCTCATCAAGGGTGGATATGGTTCTGAATAATTACGTTGGGTTCGCTGTCCGCAGTGTCCGTCAAAACATCGTATTCCCAGATTCCGACTTGATTCCGACGGGGAAGACCGAACTAGAATCACAGCCCAGCAACACAAGTAGTCCAGACAATGCTATATGTTTGAGTCCGTAGCGAAGGACCATGATTGTTTTCTTTTTGGAGGGAACCGATTTTCGACTGCTCCGAGCAAGCTCCGAGCGAAGACGAAGTTCCGAAACTTTGTTCGTGACGCGATCTTAGCAGAGTCACAATCACGTGACAGTGACCTGAATCGTTAGGCACGCGACTTTTCTCTTCGCGTGTCAAATGTCCCTATCTAGCCCTGTTGAACCTTGTTCTTATTCGGTCTGGAATCCGATGCGGACTCTTCGTCAATACGAATATTCCACCCGGAAGATGATGAACTTGTGCATACCCTTCCGAGGAGTCGAGTCATTCGGATCATGGCTTCATACCTTGGACATTGTCCTAATCTTGAGCTCGGTATCCTCGCATTGATGCCTGAAAGTTACGGAGAGACTTCAGTAAGGTATTAGCTAGCAGCTTCGGTCCATACTGGTGCCGTGCTTAGAATAATTGATAAGTCCTACCCCGAGTCTTTCGAGAACGCTTCCCGATCTTCCAACTCTGACAATCTATCCTAGAAAGGAGCCCCTTCTATACTATCACAATCTCCCCGCTTCCCTATTCATACTATGGGGAGAACTGTGCTTCTGTTGGATTACCCGGTATACCCGCATTGTCCATACAAGACGCAATTGAGATCTGACTCGGAACTGAGAGACTACTCACAAGACTAGGACTCGGACTCGGAACTGCCCATCCGAGGCTCGCAATCAGCTCACACTATCAAGTGATCCATGGTTTCTCTTTTCCCATGCCGAATAGTCCCACATCACGAAGTTGTGCCACCGTTGCCTTCCATCCATTCTTCCCTTCAGGTGCCATACTTGACTCAATGATCCCTTGCCAGAGAGAATGACCTGAGAGTAGGTTGGCCTCGGAGACCGTAATCAAAGTGTTTATTCTGCGCGTAGTTCATACAAGTGCGTACCTCGTACCTGACATCATTGGGGAGGGAGTGTATTATATTTGAACCACTCCCAAAATATGCCGTAGCCTAAGAAAAGACCAGACCCACGGCAGTCAGTGGTAAATAATGGACATGACAATAATACCATATGTTTCGTCCCTCCTATAGGTTCGCCCATACCTGGCCCATCACGATGTCCGAGAGACCGAATAGGCGGCATCAGACATGGAACATAATTCCTCCCTACAGTTGCCTGTGTAGCGATTCAAACATCAAGTCGCCCAGTCAGACCAGAGTTTCCCAGAGAGTTTCAACCGAAACAATGTCTAGTAATAGATGCATGATGTCAGGTAGCTTTAAACCTTGTTCATCGAAACATACACGCCCCTATTTTAAGGCTCAGCGCCTTCAGAAGGCGCGCACCAACATTTTCCCGCTGTTCGTTCTCGAATGCTTTCGAAACAAACGACATTTGATTCGACCAACTTCGTCCTGGAACGCCGACGTGTGATGTCGGAAAACGGAACAAAAGAAGGGGAAAGAAAAGGGTACACATAACGACAGGACAAGCTAACAGGTTTTGAGGAAAGGAAACCACTACGCTAATCAATGGCATTGGCAGTGTGTCGCCACAAGAAAGAAGTAGTATTAAGAACAAGAGGACAAGAGTAGGGGGGAGGGTGGTATGCGAAGGCAGAATATGAAAGTCCAAAAAAAAGTATCCATCATAATATGAGTGCAGTCCTTGTTCGTGATCAATAACCCGACGGATGAAATGAAATGATGACTCAAAGCGCGGATTCTTTTCTTATAGTGCGATGAAGGCTGCTCCTGCAATGGCAGAAAGCACCATGACCGCAAATGAGCTGGCAGAACCTCCGAGAGACAGAGCCCTGGGAGCCGCGTTGAAGGCGGAAACAGAAGCGGCAGCGGAGGACGAGGTGGATGAGGCTCTAGAAGTACTGCCGGCGCTAGCACCACTCGACGATGCGGGGTTTGTGACGGTGACTCCGAATCCAGACGTCGAAGAAGAGACGCTATTAATGAAGGCGACGTTAGAATACGTATAAAGTTACATTGCTATCCAAGAAGGCTTACGTTGTAGAAACAACGACACCAGTTACAGCGGAGGAACCAGACGCAGAAGAAGCCGCAGATGAGGCTGACGTAGAAGAGGCGGACAAAGTAGTAGTCGCAGCTCCGATGGAGAAACTACCACTGGTAGCGAAAACCTGGTTGATGTCTCTGAAATATCAAAGTTGGAAGCCTGAATATTGATGGAATCAAAGCAAGTCCACTAACGTGATGTTTACTGCCTCCAATGTGTAGCCATCTCTGTAAAGTCACATAAGTTCAACAGGGTTCCATTAGTAAGAATGAACATGTCACTCACCCAACGGGGACTGCGGGAAGCTCAATGGTCAAAGACCCACTCGAGGGCTGGACATTGTTGGAAATAGCAAAGGAGTCATGGAAAGCCACGTTAAGGAGCTCAAGAGACCAGGTGGACCTTGTCCGGCATGTCAACCACCACGGTAAGCACGATATTTATCAGACTCACGGGTCGCCAGCTTCATTAGTCCATTTAATTGTGACTTCTCCACCTGTTGTTGGGTTTTCGGGCACTTGGATTTGGAGTGCCGAAACCAAAGGAGCGATGAGTGCGAGTGCGCTTTGCCCCGAACCGAGTGAGCTTCTCAAGACGCGATATACTTCGTGCTATGCCGACCCACCTGAGCTTGAAGAACATTTCGAAAGTCGTGAAGTTTTGAGGGAAGAATAAAGGCGAGAGGGACGTTGAGCGAGGATGGGAACGTTGAAGGTTGAAGAAAGAAAAGTCGTGGGGACAGCCGAAGCTTTGTAGAAGGGTCTCTCCCACGTGGCGCACGTAAATGAGGTTAAAAATAGCTACCAGCCAAAGCCGCCAGCCACAACGCCTCTCTTCGGGAGAGTTCCATGCTCATCACACAGTTCAGTCTAAAGCTTCCATTTCCCAAGAGTACCCGAGCAAAATCACCCGCAAATTACCCACAAAAGTACCATACATTTGGAGTCGGGCGACCTAAGCCTCACGCCTAGTAGATCTATAGGGCGTCAATTTAGTCAAATTCATTGTATGAATGAAAGCATGATCAGAATGTACCTCATCAAACGGCCTGGTGTCGTTGAAGCAGCTCTCCCAAACCTCGTTGACAGCGCGTTCAGCCGAAGCCACGTCCGGACACGAAGGGTTGGCGGAAACAGACTCTACCGCCCGACGGCGCACACAAGCCTAGAAAGATTTCAGAAGAGAGTGAGGAAAACAATGATCCAGAGTGCCCACCTGGTGTTGCTTCGAGAAGGATACAAAGCCACGATTCAACTCGCGTAAGTATCTACAATCTCCTCCAAGGCTATTCGCTCGAATCTTCCCGCGTCCGTCAGGACATAATCTCACACCAAGATCAAAACATGACACGACTCACTTCGCTGCAGGCGTGGTGTCGGAGATTCGACCAATCCACTTTGAATTTACAATGATCGTACATGTGGACGAGTTCATGAACGAGAGTGTCTTGCAAGTCTCTCTTTGTCATTTGACTCGTAGCGCATAGCACTACGATTCCTGCCTCGTGACTGAATCCACCTGCACGGTCCTCGCATGGAGAGCAGACTATATTTGAAGGAGGGACGGGGCAACCTGCTAGCTTGAGGTGTTGCAGCATGAACACGACGGCCGGGCCTGTGCAAAACAATCAGACATGGGTCTTGAGAACAACGGAGACGACGCGAACCGTAATACTAACTAGTCTCCAGGTGGCCATTTTTCCATTTCTCGCAGTTCCTGCAGCGATTCTCCCTGATAACACGCTCAAAATCCTCCTTGGGAAGACCGATAGATGTCATCTCTGAAGCCCAGCGTCGCCATTTCGCAAAAGCCGAGGAGTCTTGTGGGGTATTACGGTCAGATGGTACTGAAGCTGAGGGTGTCTTGGAAGGATCTTCTTGTGAGCTCATGTCGAAGGAAAAGAGATGTCGTTCAAAACTTTTTGGCGTTTCGCACGCTGCAGAATTCGCGGTCGGCAAATTTTGCTCTTGCTCCGACTCTCTCAGGTGGTCGATATTCGACTTCTTACTATACATCTCGATGGAGTATCTGGATTCTGAGCACAAGACCTGAATCCACTGGAAAGCAGTCCCATCATATATCCCACTGTGGGCCGTCGAACTCGGATTTTCTGGATGCGCAAAATCTGTCTCTGGGGCGATCCGAATCGCGAGGGACTCTTCCTCTCGGGAGAAAAGAATCCACGTTATCTAGTGGGCCTTGTTCTTTGATAGGTACCCCCATGTACCTATCGATTGGCTTGCGAGTCGTTTATTATCGGTTTGCGCTCGCAGGCACTTTTCCAACGCCGTCATATTACCTGAACGCTTCCAGAAAGTATGGTTATTCGTGCTAGTGTAAGGTACGTAGTCGTATACATAGTCCTGTCTGCGTTGAATTGGAACTAGGACGAAACCGATTTTGATAGAAAAAACAAGACATGTCGACTTTTCCCCATGGAGGTTCTATGACTTGTTCAAACGAACGATGATAGCATTCAAGCAGAGTGTATCACTGCTTCCTGCTGGAACCTCTGTCATACTCAGTACCCTACGTACCGGCATGTTGGTGGCTCCAATTATATTGGAAGGTTATTTTGCCGTTCAACGAACGCTCGGATACCCTACGTACAATATAAAGGTGCCGCCTAAACTCGATTCGGAACGTGCACTTGCGATCGCGTGCATCTCTCGACATACAAACCTTTCTCGATTCAACGTCATTCTCTTCTCGTCGTTGAGTACGATCGAATCAACTATATAGTCACCCGTCGGACTCCCCATCGAGCTGGGGACGGCTAAGAGAACGGATGATTACTTGAGGGAATAATATCTTCAAATTTCTCCGATGCGTTCTTTCTTTCTTTCTTTCTCGACGTTCCTTATTCTCCATCCCTGCAGACCCACGTTTCCCTTATCTGTTGAGATGTCCATACTGGGACAAGACGAACAACTCATGACTTGATTTTACCAGCAGGGCCGATGAGATCTCACGTCTACGTAGTAAGTAGATGTCCTGTTGGTATCGCTCCATTACCATTATGATCCCATCGATAAGTATCAAACAGACCTCTTACAAATTCTGGCTGCTCGGCTTGTCGAAGATATCCTTGGCCTGAGACCACGCAATGTCCGCATGACCAATGAGCACCAAGGTGCATGCTTCCTTGTATCATGATCATCTCCGCGATACTCATCCATTCACAAAGCGCTCTCACACCGATCGTAATTTTTTTTTTCGAGATCGCGACAGACAGAATAGATGGCAGACGTACTAGCTGAGCTTAGCCCTTCTTTCACGAATATTAATAGTGACATCCCTTGGGTCCGGTTGTCGTAGGAAATGCCCAACTCGGACAAGTTTCGAAAGAACTGAAAGAAGGATATTTGTCGGTTTGCTTTGCGGAGATAAGGTCTGACTGCCTTTCTTCCTCTACGATCGTGCCCGTGGGGTTCTCTTTCTTTTCCTTAGACTCCCCACCTTCGGTGACGGCATACCGAACTGGAAGCAAGGCACCCGCATCCTGTGTCAGTTCACTGTGCCTCGGAATCCAGTGCTGACTACGTATCTGGATTCGCAACACGATCGAGTGAGCTCTGAGTGAGAAAAGTTATCGTGCACACAGATCTTCGATACGATCCCTGCCGTACTCACTCACTCACTTATCTAGCGCTCATGTTCACATGTTCCACCGTCCGAAAATGGGTTAGATCCAATTGGTCAACAAACGTGAGTTTCTCTACAGTTTCGCAGGATTCTTCCAATTGGGCGCGCGTTTCTGTTCATCGGCAGTCAATCCAAACCGCTGTCAAATAGACGATAGATGATTGATTCGTACCTCCGAAAATGCCTTCAAACCCTCCTGTAAAGGTTATAGAGTTTGGGTTATTATTACGAAGCTTTAGTTGGGAAAAGAAGGCTGAAAAAATATGCCGAATGAGTGTGGCAACGCACCTTGATATTCTCGCCTCTGAAGACGCGTTTACTCTCGGATGACCAAGCATGAGCCATAACAGTCTCCTCGAAACTATGCTTCTGAGATAGCAGGAGGGCTCTCTTGGTGGCTTGGACGGCATCCGGAGAATTCTCGACGATCTGCTTTGCAACCATCATGGCTGTCGGGATCACCTCTGAGGCAGCGACAACCCTGTTGACGCTGTATAGATGGTGACGGGTTGACGGCCATTCGCAGCGATGGTTCGAAGTAACTACTCACAAATGAAAACGGTCTTGAGCTTCAGCTGCGCTTATGGTATTTCCTAGGAGGAGCATCTCGGAAGCGAGCTATAGGACAGGATTAATTCATCACCATCTCACGGTAGAAAGAGACGTATCGCTCTACTTACCTGGTGCCCGGAGATTTTAGCTAACCGTGGAATTGCTGTCAACGTTAACGAAGCCGATTCGAATATCAGAATGAAGATCAGTTGTCTATTCAGGATAGGAATAGAGAGGCAAGTACAGACCTCCTTGGATCGCAAGGACCCCCCGTTTCACTTCCGGTAGAGCAAATTTGGCGTCCTCACTTGCAATGACGATGTCACAGTTCAAGATCATTTCCACGCCGCCTCCATGCGCAATGCCATTCACGGCTGCAATGATAGGTTTCGACGAGATGTGGCGTCGACTTATTGAGCCGAAACCATGGGGGTTCGATGCCACGCCTTCCTGTTCGCTGGCCACGCCATTCTGCTGGTCTTGATTCCATCTATGCAACGTTATGGATCAGGAACTTTTCTGGAGGTCGAAATTCCCGGTGATGAATGCATAGAAGTTGAATGTACATACGCTTTAAGATCAGCGCCGGCACAGAACGCACGACCTGCGCCTGTAACTATCACAACCCTACCCATCCCGCAGCCAAACAAAATCGAAGGCCCTTAGGAATCGGAGTTCATTATCAGGGAAGAGAAGTTACTAACCATAGTGAGGGCTCTTCGTCAAACCAATTTAGCACGTCGTGAAGATCGCGGCCCATCTGGGGGCTCATAGCATTGAGACTCTTCGGTCTATTCAATGTTAACAACACGATGTGCTCTCCTGGAAACGATACCAGAAGTTCTCCAGAATGAGCTGGAGGCTGTAGTCTAGTCACAGTGCTCGACATAGTCTGGATCCAAGAGACTAAATGTTAGCTTGAACGGTCAGCACAAGCAACGACTCGAAGAAGCTGATGAGAACTTCGCAACTGAATTTGAGTCCGTTTCCGAATCAGTTTGATCTAGAGCTGGCCTAGACAGACAAGACCAAAGCATTGAGCACCGCATCCCTCACTCATAAACCAGTCCAAGTCGACTCCGACTTGGATATCCGAGGCTAGTACGAGATAGGTGTACCAAAGGTGTACCTTGAGCCATACACCCGGGTTGATTATGATTTCAAAGGCACAGAGGTCGAAGAATGCTAGTAATGACGACACTCCGCATTCTCACCATCATCTAATCCGATCCTTATTTTTCTTATGGTCTCGTCGAGAAGGAATTTGAAGAGATAGTTCGACTACTGGAACTTTGGAAATTACAATTTACAGCAAATAGACGGGGTTCCCAACTGGACGATCCACTCTCTCTCTACTTCCCTTCCTCCTCCCCTTCCTAAGATAATAGGTCAGCCTCGGGGTATGATACATAGCGATTATGTGTGGTTGCGATGGACGAAAGCGAAAACATGATGGTTGCAAGAAAAACCGACGGGGTATGACCGGTGACGGTCTCGGTCGGATATTACTATGGATGAAGAAAGTGTTAGATAAATGGCAACGACGAGGAGCGGGAACAATCATAAGAACGTACACATTCGATTTACTTGAAGGGGCAGTTGGGGGCATGGCTTCCACGCCAGCCGCAATGCGAACATTGAGGTCCGCGTGAGGATTGTGCATCGGTCGACGTTGTAGAGGTCGAGGTATGTTTATGCTCATGCGAGGACGTGCAAGCAGAGGGCGTAGTAGACGTGCTAGATGCGATAGAATGCATTGTGAGGATGAAGTATAGAGCGGAGTGCGGGGGCTTGTTCTGAGTGTGGAGTGAGAGGCTGATTTGCTGAGGAGGAGAACGAAATATCTCAGCCTTTTATCTTGTCCACGGCATCTAAATTCGGCATTGGCCAGGTAGGAAGGATCGTCCCGAAGTTCGAAGTATCTTGTGGCGTCACTAGTTTGGCTTGGTCCCATGTCCAGTTCCGTTCAAGCCGTTGATATGACAAACCAATTAGGACTATATCTGAAACGACGTCGTCAATATCAGAGTGCGAGATGCCATTGCCCAAACAGGAAAGATAAGATGGGCCCAAAGCACTAGGCTTGAAATGGAAGTCGTCGTCGAAGGCGCGGAAACACAAAGGAAGCATAAAAAAAGGGAAACTAGATTTGCACTGCCTTAAACTCACTGGAGTGAAAACACCGGTCTAAGCCAGATGGAAGGGATGTCATTTTTTTTTGATCCCGGCGCTGCGGCCGTGCGGAACAATCAAACTCTTGAAAGGCCTTCCGGTCATAGGAACAAACACGTTGTCGCCACGAGTTACTGAACATCCATTGTAGACCAATATACACTCAACACGAAGGTAGATCGTTCTGGATGGGCAAGGCACACCTTGATTTCAGCAGTTACATTCAGTCTATGTATACCGATCCATTATGACATGAAAGAACTTACCCGATCTTAATGAATCTCAAGAAATCGTCTTAACCAAAGATAGGAGCATACCACAATTCAGTATCAGGCCACCTTCCGAGCGCGCGGTCCAGAAATTACGCTCGAGGTCATGAGTAGGTGATGTTTCCAGAGAGTGGAGCTGGCGTGAACCAAGGTCTCCTGACGCGCCTGACAAACCTACTGCGGATTAAGCGGTGATTGGTGCGTGCGAGAATGAAATACAGTGCACCAGCAGGGTGTTCGATAGAGACTAACAAAAGCCTCGTAAAAAGAAGAAATTGTCAGTGAAAACGGTCAGATAAAGAGATAAGAGCCATCTCAGCTGAACAACAACGTGACAAAAGGAGATATACAGCACGAGTTTACAGGCCACGGGTCAGACACCAATACTTGCGTTCACTTGAAGTCGCGACGAAAGCCCCCAAGCACCGTGAGGCTCGGATACGCATGTTGTGCTCGCCCGGCAGATGCATCAGATAATCAACAAGTGAGATAGATTGAAGTCATCTCAGCGTCGTTGATTCCAGGAAACAAATAGCTTGGGCGAAATTTTGACAAAATAAATCTGGAAGGTTGATTGTTTCACACCTTTGGATTGCTGTGCAGCGCTCAGAAACGATCGACGATGCCATCGAGGGAGGGGAAGCGCTTTCATCAGCAGAAAACTGTTGTAGACGTACAACGGGACCAGTAACTTACAATTGTGCTGCGTCAGCACCATACCCCAGGGACCAAGGCCTGTCTCAAGCGGATGTAAGTAGCGTTTTGCGGAGCGATTCGGACCACGCACCAGCTTACTCTCTCGTACGACCTCCCTTATCCCTCTTCTTCTTTGGCGCCTCCTTGTACCATTCTGGAACCTCATGGGCTCTCGGTATAGCCTTCTTCCTCAACTCTCTAATCTCCCTTTCTTCCTCAGCTTCACGCTCTCGCCTTCGCTCCTCCATGGCCCTCTCCATCTCCATCTCCTTTTCTCGCATCATCTGATCAAACTTTTCTCTTTCTTTAGCCCGTCCATCCGTATTAAATTCGATACGCAACGGCACTACCGGTGTATACTGCTCCTTCCGAAGAGCCTGCCGTGCTTCCTGGGCGGCATGGAGAGCCTTGAAGTCAGGTACGGGCAACGGGTTGTGCTTCTTCTGTCTTGTTGATTTCTCCTTCTCAAACTCGGTTTTGCGTGCTTCTATCCGGGCGTCTACATGAAAATTGAACCCAATCGGCTTCGTGGGGTTTACGGGGGGTAGTGTCGTGATCTGTAATACGAGAATGAGAGAAAACAGAGGGATCGAGGCGTCAATGATAATCTGTACATGTTAGTGTCTATCACGGTGATGACGGACTCACAGGTTTAACAAGATGAGGCGTTTTCCCGGGCTTTGCTGTCCCTGCAACACTATGGTGTTTTGTTTGGAGCGAGCTCCCGATTCGCCCCGTCGTAGAAGTCGAGCTGGTACTCAAACTAGCAAGCTGGCGATCCGTGGATACCTGTGATGAACTAGCATTGATGGGAGTCTGGGCTGGTCGACGCCGTCGTTCCCCGTGCTGATCATCTATCTGCGCCTTGGCTACAACTATAGGGATGTGGTGAGCAGGTTCAGCAGACTTGGCAACTTTCTTGGTCGGCCTGTTTCTTTCACCGCGTACGTGCGAGCCGGAGGCCTGAGGAACGGGTCTGGTGTTCTTCCTTTGAACAGGCGCGGATGGAGCTGCACTCAATAACGGAACGGAATCCGCACTAGACGATGACAGGGAAGGATCGATATATTTCCCTTTCCCTTTGTTGCGTTTCTGGACATGACGATCTTCCGATATGACAGATGCCGGCCTCTTCTCGGATAGACGCATGGGAGAGGGGGCTCGTGCCGTAAATTCCGATGAATCCGTTGACGGAGTACATGCTTTAGCCTTGCGAGGTGATATTTGAGAGAGCGTCAAAGGTCTATGTTTATCGCTATTAACATCGTCAGTGTTCTTGGACTCGGTGCCTGGCATAGATATCGATGGATAGCGGAGTGTAATTGGACTTGTGCCTTTCCGAGATGAGGTAGCCGGGGACGAATCGCCAACAGGATCATGGCGTCCTTGTGGCTCTATCAATGACTCTGAGTTGTAAAGTCTATCCGAATCCAGACAGTTTCCAAGGTCCGAGACTCTGGTCAGCTCAAGTACTATGGTTTATACAATATGGTTGAAAGGACATACGCAAGAGAACCCATGAACTTTTGACTGTACATTAAAAGTCGTTCTGCGACACCGCCAGTCCCACCATTGACGCTGGTATCTGCAGAGGTATCCAGGAGACTACGTGGATGCTTATGGGTTTGGGATGCATCGCCTAACGATGCAGGATTGCGAACACTGGAGGGAGGGAGTTTATGATTCGTTCCTCTCGATCCTTCAGGAGAAACATGCGTAACTCGAACCCGAGATTTGATTGATGACGAAGGCTTCACTCTATTCTTCGCAGGTTTGGTTATTCCGCCTGAAATGACCGTCTGAAGGCGGAACGAGCAGACATTTAGGATAGGTACCCTGTGCAAATACAATTGAAGGACAAAAGAGACGCACTCGTTTGGTTTTAGAGACGGGCTTTACACGTTCGACATCTATTTCTGACCTCTTCACACGAGCCTCTCCCCGAGACGCTACCTCTGGTTTGGTACCAGCACTGGTGGTCGCACGGTCTGAATCGTTTACAAGAGATGTCACCTCCGCCTTGAGATGCTCAAAGCGTTCTACGCCCGAACGACGGTCCGGAGAAGAAGCAAGCGGAACGGTTCTAGGTCTTGGTGCCAATCTATGCTTTTGACGCGTCTCTTCTGTCTTCCTCTCTGTCGTATTTTCGTCCGGTGGTTTCTTGGTCGAGACTGGTTTCGACGCAGTGCGGATAGACACATCGTCCTGTGGTGGATGAGAGGTATGCGTGCGCTCGCGTTCCTTGGGGTTCGTCTTGGTTCTTGGTTTCGGAGTAAGCTGGCTGAGCGTCAGCGGTTCGCGTTCGCGCGCTATCTTGCTCGCAGCAATTGGGGTGCTGAGACTATCATCGGCCGTCTTGAAGAAGTCGTCATCGTCTGCAAGTAGATAATCTTGGTTTGCAGTTGGAATCTGGAAAGAGAAAGAGGCTTCTGAAAGATCGGGGAGGTATCGCGAACTGAGGTCTCTTGGTGAATGTGGCATTGTTACAAGTTGGTATTTTCTGTTTGAAATTGCTGTCAGTCTCATGCGGCACGCATATTCGAGCAATTTGACCTGAAATTGACGACCTAGAGGTGGGTTTCGCGGTATAAATGAGAGGATTCTTAGTTTACAGATGAGCTCTATGTTGTAGCGAGCATGAGAAGTCGGACTTTGAAATATCAGCGCGTCAACGAGGTCAGGTGGCGTTGGCCTTCATCCAACCTTCATCGATAAATCACATCCATCCTCCTCGAGTTCAGGAAGATATCTATCCTCCAGCTACGGTTAGACTGTAAGCAGCTCAATTTTGAATACATAAGACTTCAGTGTCTTACAGTCTCGTAACACTTGATGACAGATATACACCGACATGATTGTCGTGATTTCGAAGAATTGTCCAAGGATTATAGTTTCACGACACTCGCTAAGATATGATGTCGACCAGAGTTTCGTTTATCTAGTTCTACATCTGACTTTATGCTCTCGCAGGTCTCCGATGATACGGTGGTTTATAAGACTGCTTCTTGCAACACGGCATATATTTATCTGCATGAGATACCGGATATCCCCTTGTATATTATGTGGCAGCTCTGCACTGCTCTATATCCCCGGATACAGCTATTACTCCACAATTTCTTGATATCACCATCGAGGCAATTTGTGCCGAAGTCCCTGCGGTGTCCTGTCCCACACATGTTGAACTTTGAGACAATATCGGGGATTCCACCCACCACAGGCGCTGCTTCATACGGGGCGATTCATTCCATGGCCTCATGGACCTTTTCTCCGGTTATCTCCACACCAGTACCAAAAAAGGACCGTCTGTTCTTTATCTATGTCCTTCTCCCGCTTTCGCGTCCTTCACGGGTGTACTTCTATGATACAGAGACGAAGACAGGCCCCTGCGCCTAGGTCAATCGCGGATTCGCACTTGTACCTGAAAGCCCACCCCCATTCTACTCTTCAATTCAATCTTCCTATAATTCAATTCGACTGGATGTTCCTTTGTTCGCTCACCAATCGTAGATCGGATTTTTTCTAGCGTGGTACCTTTTCCAAATGCGATGATCAGCGGCGTAAACCCTTTACGGGCACTCGTCTACCTCCGCTTCCTCTCTATTCTCTATTAACTCATTCGACGTATTCTCACATTCCTCCCGACAATATTCTGTATCCCGCACGTCTATCTCCTGAGATAATGACTTCTGCCCCAATTATTTGTCATTTTTGGATAGTCGGACATCCGTTCACTCATGGGCCAGTCCCGACTTTTGAATCGGGGGTCAATCAAGCTCTAGACGCCTCCTTGAAAGGCCGTCCGTCTCCTTTGTCGGTCGCCGAAGACGGTCAAGGATTTAACTCGCTTGTGCGCATCCTAATTCTACACCAGATTTCTGTTGCTATCTTCTTGCTCTGTCACCCTATTTGCCTCGAGCTGCGTGCTGACTTACCTGCCAAAAAAGCTACTCAAACCACCGTCAATTCAAATCGATTCTCCGTGGCCGACCTTTGTACCTCCCCGAACTGAAGACGCCGTTCGTTTCGGTGATCGTTCTACCAAAATTCCTACCATTATACAGGTAGTCTCCCGGCTTCCATATGCGTCGATACCTCAGGATTATCGTTATCTATTATCCACGGACCAAGGTGTCTCGTCAAATTGCGTTCCCCTTCGGTTGGTAACCATCTGCTGCTCGCGTATTCACTGCGTATGCACGCATGTCGAAATCCACGCGTAAGGTATCACTCATCTTTTTCTCACCAGTCCCGATTGCTCATCAAGCATCAGTGCATCAAATCCAACGATCAATAAAATAATGCTTCCGTCGAAGAAAAAATCGGCATATTCCTGTCCGTCTCCTAGGTTCTTCCTTAGGTTCATCTACCATATTGGATCTCATCCACATCGACGCTCGGTTCGTTTTCCATATCATGGTATACATATCCCTTTTACACTTGCCACCTTCGGAATTGACTCAACGGGGATCTTCCAACGCACGCAGAGCAGCTTTTCCTCGTGCAAAAGCAGCATGCCACTCATTATCTCTTATCTACATCACGACCTTTCTGCTTTTGTCTTTGCCTGTCGCTCTTGAACGCACGAACCGACCTTCTTTTCTTTCCACATTCAATGTATTCGAACGCCACACGACTGATTCTAAATTCTGCCAATGTCAGCCATGGTCTTCTACAACTTATGCTTCGGGAAGGCCTAGACCGACGAAACAGAATTTTACCGTTCTCCAAGCAATATTTGACCCACTTGCACCGTTTCCTTACCTCCTTCTGCGTGCCCAATGGTCTAGACTATCCGTCTGGTTTGAATGTCGATGATGGCGGGGCAAGCACGGACGCCGTGGATCCCTTCGATACTCTTCGATCCTGAATCCACGGCAAAGGTCGCTCCTCCACTTCACCAGTGGGTGAGATGTTTACATGATCACTTCCTGCTCTTTCAAGTTGTACTCTGAGGTAAGTAATGACTGGATTCCCGCTTTAATTGCGCGGTGCATGTGATCGGCCAGTGCCACTGAGAGAGTAAGAAGTGCTTCGAACTCATGTTCTTTCAGACTTTCTTTCATTCAATTGCCCCTCCTCCACTCTATTCTAGTACCCCACGATAGGGCTGTCCTAAGGATGCCAATATCGTACGACTACGTACGAGTAACGATGCCTTTGCCCCTCCCTCTTAAGGTGAATTTGTAGAGAGCGGGATGAAATTAGGCATGACAAAATCCATATTCGAAGTACTTTGGCATGCGCAGCTATCCGTAGATCTTCGCCTGAACATTGTGATCATCTTCGTCTTCTAGTCTTTCCAATGACGCTTCTACGCTGGTTTACATTCCCATATACCTGGGTACTAGAATGGGCACATTGCGTCCTTCGTCGGCCCCCTTGGTGGCCATGACTATCGTAAGTAAAGACTAGTAATCGAGATGGAAGGAACAAAATACTTCATACGAACCCCGGTCATGATCAAACGGGACAAGCTATAAGTAGAGCGATATTCCCTTCGGTACTCTATTCGAGAGAAGAAATCAAGCTCGACGCACAATGATCGTTGCGCCTTGACCATTCAGGTCCAGTCGAATCTGTAATGGCAGAACGTGCACGTCAGGAACGGCGAAAGAGAAGGAAGAATCGGTGCTTCAGAAGAGTCCATACGCGCCCAGACCTCCTCGACCATCGACCTTCGACCCTCGAGCACAAAATTAAACTGTGGCCAGGTCTCTGGGATGGAATACACACAGTGAGGAGGTAGGACGTGCGCTTGTCTAATGAAATTTTACGCACCTAATCAGGAAAATGGGGTGCTGGTCAGAAGGATTGGTTCGGTTTGACTTTCGTAACAATGTCGAGGTCGCAGCTAGGCTGATTCTCGAGTAAGTCCGTGAGGTTATCCGCCATAGGTAGGTGCGGCGCCAGACTTCACCCTCCATAGCCTGAGGTTAACGTCGGTCCCGCATGAGTAGTATTGGACACTACGAGTCATTTCATGAGATAATTCATTAGAGTCGTTATCTTTACACAATTAATTAAGAGTATCGCATACTATCGTTGTGGAGGTGCAGATCGTTCTCGAGAATGCCCGCCGGCATTCATGCATTCCGAGTCTGTCGGATGCCATTGTGAGGTCCATATACATTGATGGGCCCTTCTTGAGGTCTCAGGCCTGCGGGATGACGTCCTTGCCGCATGTTTCAACCTGTTTCTTGGACTGTATAACAACATTCCTGAATCTATATATCAGTAATCATTAGACGTGCAATAGTAACGCCCAGTTGGATCTCACATGCACGGTCCAGTCAAATACCCGGCGGCGTACGGCACTATCACCATCGTTATCACCATTCACGGATGGGCAACGGGTGAGTAATGAGGCGAGGCGGGTCGGTATGTTCCAAGGAAAGGGCCAAGCGTGCTTGACCAGTCAGCATCCAGAACAACTGAGTCGCTGAGCCTTGCCCTCGGGCATCAATAAGACATTGTGTCAAGAAAGCTTGTGTTGAGTCGGATGTAGACACGTAGAAACACCCCAGGATAAGCGCATCGTGGTTATTGACTCTCAACGGCACCTCTCGGCAAGCTGGAACTACTGGAACGCCTTGGAACGCGCACTTCAGGCCCTTGGCAGACATCCATTCGGAAGAGGGTGAAAATCGACGTGGCACTGGGTACTGACGAGAACCCAGGAATTCCTTGGGAAACAAGTGTGTACATCGGTAGATATCCAGACATCCAGAACAAGTGGAGCCCGAGACTTCAGGAATGCCAGCAAAGAAGCTGGGAGGAACAACACGGGTGCAATAGTGTGTATCTGGGAGTTGCTAAAGTTTCCTTGTGAGTTAGGCATGTCTCAGACATGTACGACCTGTTCCTTCATGGTGTTAAAGTGCCCAGATTCGGATGGTCTCGATAGTGGCCATCAAGCTCATCGATGGAAACCTCCAAACGTCCGGCCAGCGTGAGAGCAGCCTGAGGAAAATGGATCCTCCTGTCAGTCTTTATTTTCTCTTAGGTAGACCAGCTTGTTGAAGACCATAGAGTGAGTTGAGTTCCAGAGACTTGACGCCGAATCGCGAGGTTGCAATTGTGGACTGAGAGCAAGAGGGTCGAGCCAAAAATGCACGGAGTTCAAATTTTCTGGCCTTCAAGCTTCAACTCTCAAGCTCAGCGAGCTCCTCAGCTGCGGGGACTCTTCCTCAACATTCAGGGCATATATCTGGCATAAATCTACCGAGAACAAGCATATACGTGCAAGGATGGCACGGCCGACACCAACACGTCTTTGTTTCATGATATCAATATTTCTCGTTTTCGTCGCCGCAGTAGCAGCATCACCACCCACACCACGAGCACGAGCACCCAGAGCTGCTTCAGAAAATCAAGAAAAACCATGCACGACACACTCTTCTAGAGGCAAATACTACGATCTGAATCCTCTGAGCGCCAGGTAAGTGAGTGAAATAGTGATGGCTTCACCATATTGCTCTGACGCCCACCTCTCATCATTTGCAGTAAAGATTATACATTTGATACACCTTCAGGACGTACTGTATCTATCAACGTGTGCCGAAGTATTCGCACGGAGACGTTTGGGCTCAAAGTGGACAGACCTGAAGAAGTAGGAGCTGTGATTAGGAAGGATCACGGCCATTTTTCCATGGGGTGAGTGTCGTCTATCCATATTTCTTTGTATAGGTATTGAAGAATTCTCAAATTCAGTGAAACCAATACCACCCTCAACGTCCGTCCCGGACTCAGCAAGGACAAGGACAAGAACAATCATGATGACGACCGATTGCAATTACATCTCAAGAACGGTTCGCCATGCCCCAACGCGTCCCCGACCACACTCGCGTCGACCACCATTGAATTCATCTGTGACATGCGCGTTTTCTCAGCTGGGACTCCCCGTCTCGTCGCGCTTTACCCAGCAGACGAAGATGAAGAAGGTGCGTGTGGGTTCTTCATCGAGTGGAGAACGCATGTAAGTTGCTTGTCTGTTTGACGTCTGCTGTATGACCAGACTAAATTGATTACTGCAGTTCGCATGTCCCGCCGGGGAACGCGGCGGCCCATGGGGCCCATTCGCCATCATCATCATGACATTTGTTATCCTTTTAATGGCTTACCTGGTCATCGGCACGGTGTATAACAGATACGCCCTCCACCTATCAGGTTTCGACCAACTACCCCGATTCAGCTTGGAAAGCGCGCGATACCATGCAGGAGAGGCAGGCTACTATGCTGAAGAAGCTATAGTATGGATAACTGGAGTTTTGCAAAGACTCTTCGGGAGGGAAGATAACGACTATATGGGAGGTGTGGGAGGAACAAATCCCGTCAGCCATCAATCGCAAGTAAGAACTGGAGGTGACACTAGTGCACGTGGATTAGGACGACCTCCGAGGGTGGATACAAACCCAGTCAGTCACCATATGAAATCACAGATGGAGTCGAGTCGACAGCCCACCGATAATCCTACGGCCACTACGCGTCTTGAATCGAATGACACGCCAAGGGATCCGAAACCAGTAACACAACCTACACCGAAATCTGTATCCGAGGAGCAGTTCCATTTGCTGGACGGAGCAGATGACGGAGAAAGTGAGACAGAAGACGAGAACCACGAGTCCGAGTCAGTTGCTGCAATCAGAGGAAGAGGTATGGACATGACAGCGGAGGGTGCGGTTCGGTTATAGGCGCTTGCTTGTGTATATTATATCTGAAGGACCATGATCGGAGTATCGACCATCCAGAGAAAGATTCGATGGAATTTGGAAAGAAAGCAAATGTACAGGGTCCACTACAGGGTATTGGTATCTAAATCGTCGACGGTCCATCTGTGCGATTACCGATCGACTTCACTGTGAAAATTGGTCGATTAGTATTTGAGAGCCAGCCAAGTGAGTGTTTCGCGCGTACCCGAATACCAAATCCTGATGGTTGAACGACAGTCAGTGAGTACAAAAACGTATCCAGTGACATTTGACAACTCACCATAGTACCGATGATGGCCACAGCATCCGCAAGCATGTGCTAAGGGAGAAAAGAAAGAGCTTTAGTGAATAAACGAAATTCATTCCCAAGGGCTTACATCTGCGAAAAGAATTCGAGAAAGAGGAGATGTCAGCTATTGATTGCCAGAAGATGAAAGAATCGAGGACATACGTCTCATCATGAAGTCCGATCCGGCAAGGTGAGCGAACCCAGGAGCACGGATGCTGCACCTATAGGGACGGTTCGTGCCATCGCTGAAAATGATACACGGTTTATAGTCAACTGCACGGAATGGAAAACTGAGTGATAGTACGCACGAGACAAGGTAGACTCCCATTTCGCCTTTAGGTGCTTCAATGGCGCTATATGTCTCTCCTGGAGGAACGGAGTAACCTTCCGAGAAGATCTATGAAGCAACGTCAGCGTCCGTCGGTATATGGAACATGACAACAAGAGATAGGATACCTTGAAATGATGAATGAGCGATTCCATGCTCTCTTTCATAGACGCTCGAGGTGGCGGAACGAGCTTATGGTCGTCTACTTTAATCGCGCCCAGTGGCATTTTGTTCAGGCACTACGTGGAACATCATTCTTGGACCACAAATGGAGACAGTCGATGGACTAAACTTACTTGACTGATGATACGAAGACTCTGTCGCATCTCCTGGACACGACACAAATATCGATCATAACAATCCCCGTTCAGACCTACCGGGACATCAAATTCGACCTACGGTAGCGTTCAGCTGTCAGCGAAAATATCGTATACCGAGATGCCCGAGAAATTCACCTCATCATACTTGTCATATGGCTGCACCTTTCTCAGATCCCAAGGAACACCACTCCCCCGTAGCATGACTCCAGAGAAACTGTAATCCATAGCCTCCTGAGCAGTGACAGGCCCAATCCCGATCGTCCTGATCTTCCATATCCTGTTCCCAGTGACGACAGCCTCGATTTCATCAACTCTACTCCCAAACTGAGTCGCCCATTTGAATATATCGTCGAGAAGCCCATGAGGAAGGTCAAATGCCACACCACCGGGTCGGACGTAGGCAGAGTGTAGACGAGCACCGGAGACGCGTTCGTAGAATTCCATTAGTTTCTCGCGCTCCTCGAAGCCCCAAAGGAAAGGTGTCAGTGCGCCCACATCCATAGCGTGGGTCAGAACTGCCATTAGATCTTCCAAGAGATTCGCGGTGAATATATGGTGACGAGCATGAACATGACACGCTTACGGTTAAGGATTCGAGTGATTTCACCGAAGAGAGTTCTAATCCATTTGGCACGTTCTGGAACTTCAATGTTGAGTAATTTCTCGACTGCGAGTGAGTAGCATAGCTCGTTGGTCACTGGATGAAAGTAAGAAAGACTTGAAAAACAATGGTAGCACTGAAATGACGGAACTCATAGAGACATAGTCCAGACGGTCAAAATAGGGCAGGGCTTGAATATAGGTTTTGTATTCGATCAATTTCTCGGTACCACGGTGAAGTAGACCGATATGCTGTCGAACATGTCAATGATTTTCTGTATACACACAACAGTACGGGACGTACAGGGTCCGCGCGGATGATCTCCTCTCCGTTCAATTCAAGGATCATACGTAACACACCGTGCGCTGCAGGATGTTGAGGTCTACCAGCCACAAAAATAAGCATGATAGAAAAATCCGGGGGAGGTGTGGGGAAGAATCGGGGGTATTTCACATCCAACCAACATCAGCAAAGACTCGAGTTTTCGAGCCCAACTTATGGGGTTGGAGTCTTGGTCGTATCGACTGGACGGACAACACCTCACAAGATTTCGGAAACACTTGTACTCACCCAAAATTCACTAAAGATTTGTGTGGACAGGAGTACTTAGATGCTAGTGACATCCCAAAAGTAAACGAACGCACCCGTGAAATGCCTCATCTTCGAATGTTCCCGTGTCCCCTTCTCCGCAAGAACCTGTGCGGCCGGCATACCGTGTAAATCCTCGACGGTATGATAATCAAACGCGCTCTTTGAACCTATAGGGTTGCCCAAAGTGTCGGTGGAGGTATTGTAGACCTGAGGTGTACTCGATATACATCTCCGCAAGATATTAATTGGAGTTTTTCTGCAGTGCGCCGCTGAGCGAAGAGGTAAGATGAACGAAGCCATTGGTCGTCGTCGTTGGCGGCGGCGACGAGGGAAGCAAAGGACGAATTTCGAATTTGGGAGCCAATAACCAACTCTGAATTTCTCACGCGCCGTTAGAGGGTCGAAGTGCAAAGTCTCACTCTCAATCTACTTTGTATACTCCAGAAATAAAATTAAACTAGGTAGTATCAAACAACCAGATACTGATCAGAAACGACCATCGCATCCACAGAGTAGACCAAGTCTTCGCCGTCAGAAGTTTTGTTCACGCTCGCAACACCCACACCAGCCAAACTGCCTTTTCCGACAAAGGTGACTTCGACGGGGAAGAACGCTGCTGAATCGTCGCCTCCCACGGTGAAGATGATCGATCCAGATTTTGTGTCGTCGGAGGCAATGATTGGGATAGACCAGGCAAGGGAGTGGGAGGACGGGTTGAGGGACCATTCACCGCTGTGGGAAGTGACGGTAGGATAGGAACCAGCACTATAACGGGGAAAAATAGGTTTGAGCTTCTGCTGTCAGACGAAAATTGAAACCTCGGACACGTACGGAAGGGGAATGGAGATGACGACGTCGTATAGTGTGACACTCTCATTCTCAAGTTCATACTCAATACTCACTTCGCAGGTTCCATCGTTGGATGGAGCCGGCCAGCAATTGACTACACAGATGCACATTAGCATTTTGCAAAAGAAGATATCTGACGAGTGGCTTACTCGACAACGGCACGTTACTCTCGTCGTTTCCTGCATATCTCCACTTTAACACAGCCAGACTCTGTCCAACAGGGAACGCCCTCGAAGGATCTTTCAATGCGACGACGCGATCCTTCCCAGGAGCGAATTTAGCAACATGTGGGTGCTGTTTGAATTGCAGGCTGTGGCCACCGAAATCCGACGGGGGAGTAAGCGTAAGACGAAGGTGAGCCAATTCCGGATCAGAGATTTGGAGGTTCATATCGCCCTTGAGTTCCATGTGCTGGAGGCCTCCGTCATGGAGAAGGGATAGAGTTATTTGTTCCTTGATGACGACGTGGATGCTACCAACACAATATGAGCTTTGAAGTAAGATAGAGTATGAAGAACTGTACCTTTCAGGTACAACAATAGGTAGACTGCCCCTAGAGTCTTTCGACCCTTGCTGTTCGGTAGCAACGGTAGGAGTAGGCGGAGCGGACAACTCTGTCGCAGCTGCAGTAGTCGAAAGGACCTCTCCACCCAGAGCATCCAACAGCTCTGCTTGTTTAGTCTTCTTACTTCCCAATTTCATACCACTACCCTTGAACGCAGGAGCGCGGGCAGATGCCGCTGATGTCGAGGTATTGGTACGACGAGCGGGCATGGGGTCGGGCGTGTCGAAGCGCTGTTGTTGAGGGACGGGTGAATAGCCGGACGATCCACCTCCAAGATAACTGCTGGCTCCGCCGCTGGCCGCACGGCGTTGCTGCTCTCGTCTTTGCATTTCGAGCTGTTTAGCACGGCGTTTGAGTTCTTCTTTCGCCTCAGCTTCCTTGTTCTACAATTGAATCGAATAGATGAGTATTCGAACGCGTTTCCATTGTGGAACACTCACTCTGGCAATAATTTCCTGTATCTTCTCCTCATGACTCTCCATCTCGAGGATACTCCGGACCTGCATCAAGTTGACTTGCTCCCTATACCCCAAACTCACCACCTCGTCAAAAGCACCCAGCAACTCGAACGCATTCTTCAAAATCTCCCTCTCGTCCGCAGTCCTACACATATCCGAAACGACACGAGCAAAGAGGTGCAGAGTGTCGATATCTTGTAGGATGTTAGACGCTTTGTTTGTTATCAGGAGAATGTATAGGTCTTCCAGCGGTTGGTATACATATCGAACGTCGTCCGTTTCAACGGATGTGTGTTGGGTATTGGTTGGGATCAACTTTGGGAACGAGGCGAGGAGAGATTCGATCCTCGTTCGCGTCATGTCGCGAAATTGCCTAGAAATAACGGCTGTATGCTTCCCTTTCAGTTTCTGTGGGCTGTAAGAGAGCCAATCAATCGCACCTTTTCCACCTTTTGTGCATATCGAGGCTGCCAGGACGACCTAGAGCCCATGCTCAGTTGAATGGATACAAATAAGCGCAGCTACTACTGACCATTGTGATTTCGTTGGGATACTTGAGTGGTTATAATCTAAAGGGTTTCCCTGCAGTCTTTCCCCACTTTTGAAGTCGTTTGAGGGGTGCAAACGCTGCGAATGTCGCGTTAGATGACTTGTAGATGACTGTACGTGTCCAAGACTGAATCACACGTGGACCAAGTTTCGCCCCGACGTCCTTCATGGTATGTTCGCTCTTCCCTTCATCAAGACGATACTCATTCTCAACTCCATAGGTGGCATTGGCAGAATGCCTGCCTAATGAAATAATTATCGCTATATTTCTTGATGTTTTCAGTGATCTAGAACCCGAAGACGATTTTTCCGAATCCCTGGCCTCCCAGAGACATCTCCGACTACTGACCTTCCGAAAACTCGCAACGGTATGCAGGTCCTGGACAGATCCTGCTAGAACGGTCTACTGGGCGGTCTTGGATATCCCTCTATACTGCAACCTCACCGCGTTAGCCCAGGTGATGAGTGCCGGTCCAAGTCCGACCTGTAAGGCCTCTTGTATTCGCGAAATCATTATCGCAGTTCCATTTCTGCTGGTGTCCACCGTACCTATCTCTGCTCTCAGTCGAGAGGCGGGTCGTATCAAAACTGCAATGCCAGCTATCTTATCCCATCTACCGCCTTTTATCGACGTCTTCAGGATACAATGTCCTCGAAACCAACTCGGACGTGCTATGTTCGAAGCCATCGAGTCATTCGGAACTTGGTTCGTCGACGTTCGATGTCTTTCTATCACTCGACGACCTGATGGACGTCCAATATCACGATTCGTACACCGGTTCCGTAACGTCGAAAACCTAGAGCTCTCAGTGTCGTCTTTGGACGAACCAAAGGACGTCTTCGAGTCTGCGTTCGATAACATGCATCTGCGCTCAGTCAGAATCCGGATAGATTTTTCTCGATCGTCCATCTACGAACCAGACCCTCCCGCAGAGTGCATACCCTCAACAACTAGACGGCTACTTGCGTCTCTGACACCCGCATGCCGCGATATCCGCTATGTAAGCCTGGAACTGGCTAACTGGCACAACTCGCGCAAGATAGTAGGCGTCTTGGAAACGTTTAATATCATTCATAAACTGGGTTCAGCTACACTCACTCATCTCGACATATCTTTGACCTGTGCGAAGGGTACATGTAGGGATTATGGTATCATCCGACACGTCAAATTGTCCTCGGCTTTTCCCAACCTTTTGCATCTGGAATTGCGCGAGTTTGGAGTCTCGGCAGACGCCCTTCAGCAGATGCGGTGTTTGCAGTTACAATCACTAGTGATCGTAGTGCCAGGATCGGAGGGGTGGGATAGAGGTATAGATACAGAGGTGTCTAAGATATCTCGCTTGTTGTCTAACCTCAGAAAAGTGGATATATATCTTGGGGAACCTCCCGTAGAAGATTCGGTCGAAGTTCCCGAACCTGTGCCTACTTTGAGCTCTGCTCAGCAAAGGATGTTGGATATAGAGGCTCTCCTATGCTCAGAGGGAATTGACTGCCGCGTGCATTGGTGAGCTTTCCAAGTTACGAAAGCCACAAACTTTCAAGGGTGTTCCAAGATGATATATCTATATTTCAATATTCATACTGCCTTCCATGTGACGACCCACTACTTTCTAATTCGAGTTGAACGCTTCATCGGATCCATATCCTCACCCTTGTTTTAGCTCTCCGGTGCACTATTAAGGCTCTTTGGCCATGCCCATTAGCTGCACAAATTGGTAGGAACGCAAGTCGCGTATGCCCGAACCATGCCCGAGTCGCGTCTATCGATGTCACGTGGAATGACGCGATTGACTAATTCGTTTGCGTTGGCTGACAGACAGACTGAAGATCGCTGAGAATGTTTCCTCGGCTTTATAAAGCTGTCTCTTCCCTATCATCTCAAGCCCTCTTCTCTACATCCACAATAGCTTCTTCTTCAAATCCCTCAGTCCATCAACGCCATATCATGTCTGTCAAATCACTCGTCGACGTGCGTAGCAATCCAAAAAAAAATTGGGTATTTTTGGACGCTAATTGATGTACTTCTGGTGATAGTCTGCCATCGCCGATGGGGACATAGTCATCTTCTCCAAGAGTTACTGCCCTTACTGCCAGAAGGCCAAGACTTTGTTCAACGAGAACTACCCGTCTGTGAAGCCTACCGTATTCGAGTGCGTTCAAAGCGATATCTTGTGCATCCTGATTCACACTCACACTCACATGTATGACTGAAAGGCTGGATGAGAGAGAGGACGGCGCTGACATCCAAGCGTACCTCGCTCAGAAGACTGGACAGTCTACCGTTCCCAACATCTTCGTTCGTGAGTGATAATCGCCCCTTGTTGTAGTGATCTTGACTTCTGACGTGTCTTTTCATCGTTCTTCAGACCAGAAACACGTCGGAGGTAAGAACAGACACCAGCAATTCTCCCTGTTCTGCACCCAATCTGATTTACTTCTTGCTGTGATCCAGGAAGCAGCGATGTCGCCGACCTCCAGAGCAAGGGAAAGCTCGCAGCCCTTGTCAAAGCGTAAGGAGCTTCGTTCCTTCCCCTTACTATACTCTTTACCAATTCTCGCCATCATCCCCCTCTCCTGTACATTTGTCGATTAAAGTTCTCCCAAACCCAATAGTTCGTCGCGATTGTAGTGTTACCAGTTCTGGACGGACCGTCATAAAGGATACGGATACTTGTACTGTTTCTCTTATCGTGAATAATAATCAGAATATGTACGAGTGCACATGTTTGAGGTTCTGATACATTGAGACTCTCGTTCGCCGTCAACGGTTCTGAAGTCGCGACTTTTACGCAGCCACATCATCACCGTCCACGACCGTCCATCCTCGTTTCGCACTCAAGTTCAAGCTCGAACAACAACCATCGCCCAAGCTTCAGCTCAACCTCAAACAACAGACTTTGATACCCACAAATATATATAATTCCCTACTGTGATATCCCAACGTCAACACAAAATGGCCCGTGCACACCGCCTAGCCCTCCTAACAGCCTTCTTCACGACACTCTACCTCCTCGCATACTTCACCATCATCCCAGTACCACTTGTCGACGCACAAATCGTACAGCAGGTCCTTCCTTACGTCAGTTTCCACCTTCTTTTGATACCCTTTACTATCTGTGTCGAGAGAGCTGTCCGTCGAGAGTACTGATGCATAGCGAATATGATCACACACAGATCCCATGGTGGCTTCTAGTCTCATTCGGTTCGTACTCCCTAGGATCCTTGGGATTGGGGCTGTACACGTTTAGAGATTGTCCAGAGGCGTATACTGAATTGTTGGGAGTGAGTTTGCGTTTTTCTTTTTCTTGCTTTCCTGGTTGCTGTCTTGGGTCTTTTGGAATTGGAATTGTACTTGAGATTTCGTTTCGTAGTCTTGTCTCTGGCGGTCATCGTATTTTTCGTTGTGCCCTAGTCTCTTCTCCTATCTGAGTCTTCGTCAATTCCATGCATGAAATGACCCTCGCATCATCACCCTTACTCTCATCCTATCCCACTTCGTGTTCGATCTATTCTGCTCGTGTACTGACTCTCTCCCTCTCCTTCTGCGAGCACAGGAAATATCACTAGCCAAGGACGAGCTACGTGCAAAAGGCGTCACGGTCGATTGATTCCGTTAACATATACCAATATGACGCGTTGTAATTTATTTATTTCCTCAAAGTCATACCTTCGAGTCATGCGGCAGCTAGCCTCCCTTATCAAGTCCACGAAGATGAAGATGAACCGGCTCTGCAGGAGCGTATGTCAACGACGAACAATTACGTTCGATTGCGACACCGCCGGGAACGAACAAACCTCCGAGTCTCTCTCCCTCTCTGGAACTTTCGGACCGACCCCGATGACCGAACTCTTGACGCCTTGCTAGCGGGTTACGGGATATTAACGGTGATACTGATAGACTCGGATCCAAGCTCCATCTTCTTGGGTCCCATCATTCAATCATCGTACACTCCATAGGGAGACGCCGACACCTTCGAACTTTACAGAGAAGTCGGACCGACCTCTGACGCCCTCAGTGGCACGGGGCCTTGCTCATCTACTACATGTGAGATTCCGCTCGTTCGATGTAAGTTACGTTAATTGATCCTGCGGCTCGGGGAGGAGATAGTGACTTGTCCACCACTTACCGCCGGGTATGTGCTTATCCTTCTTCATGTCATCACCGAGATACCCAAGACCTTCTCGTGGAAGCCTCCTTGGACGAGTGTAGGGGAAGGGTTCGAAGTACGAGTACATGCGTATATGCGTACGTACGCGCTCATGCCCTACTTCTGTTACATCTGGTAGTGATCAATAATATATAGGATACCGGCATCGACTCTCAGATGTTCCTCTAGAGCATTGGCTCAGATATTAGCCATGAAGTTAAACTCTAAGTTTTGACGGGCAGTGTCTGTTATCGATCGGTCATATCTCTCCTCCCAGCTAGGTTCTAGGATTTCGGACCGACCGTTAACGCCCTCCTGCTCGTGACATTGAATCCCTCCTACTAGGTTTCCGTGTTCACTAACACTAATCCCGCGGATCGGTCACGCTTACGAAGGGGGCCCACGACTCGGACTAGGGATCTATCTCCATTGCGTGTAGGAATCTACGAGGAGTTCATCGGGCGTGAAGCTTGAAGCTCTGAATCGATCAGCCTGCCTGCCACCAGCGCCTAATTGGCGGTGCATGCATCTATCCCCTTCCTCAGGTCTTGAGAGCGAGACCAACCCACCGTTTTTGGGCCTTCGGACCGATGTTTCAGTTGGGAAGGCTCCTTCGTTCGATAAACGGTAAACGAGTTCTTGTTTCTTGTTTCCCTGCTTCCTTGTTTCCACTCCTCTCCTCTCCCTTCCTGTTTTTTTTGTCTAGTACGGGCGTGTCATCTTTACACGTACCGCTCGATTATTCCACGGACTTGCATCTATGCGCAGATGCGATACGGTTCTTGAGAGATACAACATGAGAGAGAGGCTCGTACCCGCGAGGGTAAAGTGGCACGGTCAAGCATTTAGTAGAAGCGAAATATATTCATCATCTCTCGAGATGACTTAGGACTTCTTGTCAATCATACCCAGCATTCCTCTGACGATGTGGAGAATTCACAAATGGTGTGTGTGGCGCACGCATCTACACTTCGATTCTTTTTGCTTTCGAAAACATTGTACATTTATTTCTCTTGGTGTCTACAAACTCAATCACTTGCACGTTCTTCAAAGCTTCAAAGCTCTTCTATCCGCAGAATCAGAGTTTTCCAAAGACATCGAGAGGAGGCCTGCTGTTCGTGGGCTGTACAGGTACATGGAATCAGTACAGCGGTGAGAAAAATAAGGGAAGAGGGAGACGCGTACGAGGGGAGCAGGCTTGTTGTCCAAGATCTTCTCGATCCTTTCGAGGATCTCCGGTGTCAATTTGGGCACGACCTCCAATGCCTTGAGGTTCTCAAGGACCTGCTTGGGAGACGAGGCGCCTAGGATGACAGTGCTGGTGTTGGGATTCTTGATGAGCCAGGCGAGGGCGAGTGCGCCGACCGTGCAGGATAGCTCTAGACGTATTTTTTTCGGGGAGATCAGAATGCTACCTTTGGATTGGACGAGGGGCAGGAGGATCTTACCTGACTCGGCTATTTTTGTTAATTCCTTGACTTTGTTGATTTTCGTGAGGCCGATTTCGGTCTGGAGACTCGCGACGGATTCTTTGAACATTTTCTCTCGTGCCAAGCGCGAATCCTCGGGGATTCCGTTGTTGTACTGCGATATGTGATCAGCGACGTGTTTCGGCGAGTTTCATACGAGGCGTTTACTTACTTTACCAGTCAAGAGGCCACTGGCGAGTGGAGACCATAGAGTAGTACCTAGCCCGTAGTTCTTGTACAAAGGTCTGTCCGAGTTGGGTTAGGCTAGATTTCCAGGAGGAGGTCAAGCGGACTGACGCGTATTCCTTCTCTGGGCGTTCACGATGGAACATGCTTTAGGAGTGTAAGTATCACTCTAAAGAGTGGCAGTGAAAGAAATCGCACTTGTGTTGACATTGATCGGCGATGGGCGCAATCAGGTGAAGACGCGATGCGACGTCTGGACAGTATACCATTTGAATACCACCATGGCGGAGCGTGAAGTTTGGGGTATGGACTTACGGTAAGCTTCTTCTATATCACGCGCGGACCACTCTGATGTTCCCCAGTAAAACGCCTGTATTGATAACTAGATGTGAGCGAAGAACTGTGCGGGATATAATGAGATTGGCAACAGTACCCATCCTTTCTCGATCACGTAGTTGAACGCGCGGACGATTTCCTCCATAGGGACTGCAGATTACCGCACGTATCAGCATTCGTATACTTTGCATAGCATCAAACGAGTATTACCATTAGGATCAGGACGATGTGCGAAAATCACGTCGACATAGTCCATCTGAAGTCTCTCTAAACTCTCTTTGGTTCCTTCGATGATACTTACACATACCAGTTCATGATCAATGCAGTGAGCATGCAAGGTAAGAAACGACGTACTGCTTCCTTGACAATCCACCGTCATTGGGACCAGAACGAAGGCCCCAGAAAATCTTGGTAGTGATGACAAGATCGGTCCGACGAAGTCCTAGTTCTTTGATAACGCGTCCCCTGAGAGCATGTATCGATATTACTATCCAAAACTGGGGGAGAAAGCGGGGAATCAACATTCTTTGCACTTACATCTCGGACTCGGATTTCCCTTTCGCGTAAGCTTCAGCCGTATCGAACATGTTAATTCCATTGTCGAATGCAGTTTTGATGATTTCCTGGGATATCAATACGATTCATATTTCTTTACCAAATGTAGTAGAGGGGAAATGAACGCACTTTGACGGGATCGCCTACCACAGATCCTCCGAGAGTCAGCCCTGATGAGCACTAGATAAGCGATCCGGGGCATAACAAGTCTACTACGTTCATTTACTTACATCCACCCAGAGAAAGAACGGGGACTCGAAGACCACTGGGTCCCAGGCGGCGGAAGGGCATGCCTTTGGGATCATACTCGACTTTGACAGTTTCTGACATGGTGGGGTGGTAGGTGAGAAAGAGTTTGTTTGGGGGATGAAAAGGACGCGAATCCGAAGGAACTTTGCAGATACTTATAGCAATGCGATATTTATAAGAAACTTGACGTCGACGATATCAATTAGCGTTAGTAATACTGAGAGCCGGAAGCCAACCGGGTACCTGACACCATATGGTCCCAGAACCTTGAAAGAACGTCTCATCTGTACTCCGGGATACCGCATTGGAATTTCAAGAGACGAGCATAATGAAGTCCAATGGAATTGAATTCAAAAAGTAAAGAATAGAAAGGACGGCAGACCACAACCCGTACAAAGTATCCATCGACGCTCACGGACTACTTCAACTTCTTCTTACTAGAAAATTGCAATGCATAATTAGCACTATGGACTAGGTTGAGGAGGTGAAGAACACGCACGGTCGGAGCTGGGAGGAATGCCCACAGGACCGTTTCCTGCAGTTGGTGGCGCGCGGTGGGAGACGGGCGTAGCACTTTCTGCAAATCTGCTTGTCACAGTTGTATTTGCTGGCCAAAACCTTCAACGATGGCTCAATGATGCCTCCACGGAGACTACAATGGGATAAGACACATGTCATTTATCGAAGTGAGATTCATTAGACGCACCGGAGAACCAAGTGAAGGGTAGACTCTTTCTGGATGTTGTAGTCGCTGAGTGTGCGACCGTCCTCGAGTTGCTTTCCAGCGAAAATCAGACGCTGTTGGTCGGGGGGGATTCTACAACAACGATAGCATTAGACCTCCTTCTAGCCTTCTCCCCTTCTCCTGATGGAAAAAAACACACCCTTCCTTGTCCTGGATTTTGGCCTTGACATTGTCGATTGTGTCGGACGACTCCACCTCTAGGGTGATAGTCTTCCCAGTGAGGGTCTTGACGAAGATCTGCATCTTCAACGTCGAGTGTATGATATGACGCACGCGAGTTCACTAGGGCGAGCAGGTCAGGAGCAGCCCGTGGGAAGTAATGACAAATTCTGTACAGTGGTCCTCTTTGGGGTCGTTCGGGTCACGGTCACACTCACGCCTATAAAGTGGCGGCTTGCAGCGCTCGCCTTTGGATTTATCTTCGCCGACGCCAGGGATGTCGCCAATCTTCACAGTGAGTTCATGTTTCTTTCGTTGGCTGCACGTCCAACCGTGTTTATTTGATGAGAATATTTTCGTACAACTCAGCTCACTTCGATTGCCTACGGGTTATGAGAAGAATGCGTATTTCTATCCTGACCTTTCGTGATATCCGGTCTTGCTTGTCTTGAACGTACACTGACGACCGTTGATTTCATCCTTAGAATCATTGGCCAGAATGACACACCCAGCTTTATAGGTCATCGATTCATCCACCTAGTCTTGTACGACATGCTTGTTGGAAGTCTTATATCTGGACGCGTTCGGTAAGCATAGGATCCTATCCTCTTTCCTGGGATGTAAATATATCTGCAAGATATTATTTCACGACGTGCTTGCACTATGGGGTGAATTCCTTCGGGAACCATTCAAGTCTCTGAACTATTTTGGCGATCTTCGTGTCCGTTGGGTATCTCATAACTGACCCACCGATTGTCCTTTCTTCAGATCAACGCGGTCAATGTCCGTCGGTCCATAGTTTTGGCCGATCTTGTCAGTCCGAGGCGGTGCTTCTTCGACTTCTCAGTCTTCGTTGAACGATGTCGTGCTTAGAACTGTCTGTTTCGCGGTTGTGGCTGATCCTACTGTCAACATCTGAGCACAACGGTCTATTGTATCGTAGGGAATCATGTTGCTTCTAATTTTTGTATGCTCTTCGCGTTGTATCTTTTTGTTCCTTGTACGTTGACCGCAATGCATTTACTTTATGACACTGTCCTCACTCCGTTTCGATCAAAGGCCCTGTACTATCACAATGTCGTCCTCTTCGACCGACTGTGAGCCTTGAGAGACTATGCACACTCACGTTTCGTGTGAATTTCCCCGCCCCCACACGCTCGAGGGGGATACTGCCGTACATAATATAACATCAAACATGGACCCATTGACTCACGGTTGACTTTCGGAAGCTATCAGAACGCAGTCATGTCCCTTCTGTTCTGTCCCAACTGTGCAAACATACTCATCATCGGCGACGAATCTGGACTGAACAAATGGGTCTGCCAGACATGTCCGTATCAATTCCCGATCGTGAAGCAGGTATGAATCTATTCAATGCCATTATCTCACTGTATGATTCCCACAGTTTATATCTACTGACCAAATCGATTGTACAGCATACTTATCGAACTCGAATTCAAACGAAAACTACAGATGCGGTGCAAGATGTACTTGAGGACTTGAGCCGCATGCCGAAGACTCCAGGTATGATTAGTTTTTCGCTATCGATGTTGGTCATCTCGCGATGAATACACGATCATCTTGTCTTTCTAGCGGATTGTGAGGTTTGCAATCATGGGTTTGCGTATTTTATGCAGTTGCAGATCAGATCAGCGGATGAGCCCATGACTACTTGTAAGTCTTGCCATTCGCTGCATGTAATGTGGTCTTATATGTCGTTTTTTCGGCCTAGTCTACAAGTGAGTTCTTCTTACAGAACTCGCTGTGAATTGTCTCATGAAATATTTTTTCCTTTCTTTAGATGCGCGTCTTGCGGTCATGTACGCCGAGAAAATTGAAGTATCTCTCTTGGATACTCTACTGAAGCAGGATGACCTATCGTGTCTGGCATCCCGGCAAGTTCACGATCATGCGATGCTTCCAAATCTTGATTTCCTGTCCTGTCCTGTCCTGTCCTGTCCTGAAGACTTTCAGTACGGCCCAACGTTCCAAGTCCAGTGATTCGGGCATCAAGACGCTAATTCCTCCATACCGTCCTTCCTCGAAGTTTCGTCTTCCTTCCTCCTTTGATTGACTCTTCCTTTAACCGAATACTAAAAATACGCGTGCGCAACTCGGTGGGGACTCCGTCATCGTGGCGGATGAAGCCTTGATGAAGTTTGAGGCTCCTCACCATTGAATCCCCCACCCGATGTTGTTTTTCTTTTGATACGATACATCCGTCAGTGAATTGAGTGTGCGTCAGACTCGAATTTCTGTGAATGATCGTCGGTTCGACAAGTTGGGCAAGAAGATATTTTATGAGTGGCAGTTGTCAGGCTTGGACTGGAACTACCATGAACTCCCGTCTTTTGCCTCCCCCTCCTAGATATTGCCACACAACGCGTTCTGATAACTGAAAAACCCCACGGAACTAGATACAACCCGGAAGTATATGGAATTCGCGATCCTATTCGCGTCTTTGAACGGTCTCATGATCCCGTAAAGGGCTTTAAGCTTGTTCTCGACTCACACTTTTTCGAATTCTCCTGGAGGGGCGACAAGGGGGGCGACCAACCAGAAGGAGGACTCAGGGGCTTTCCCGGTTCCCCGTAATATTGATTACTGACACACACCTCGCATAGAAGACGCGCTAGATTCAGCAGCGAGCGTTCCTGATACATAAATGGAAACATCATCGTAACAAATTTGCTTGACTCTCTTTCCATCCATTCCCCTCCATCTCTGGGCTACGTCTTTGACAAAGTAAACATGGCCGATTTCAATCTGGTTGATCCAAAGGGCTGGGAGTATGACCTCCAATCGGTCTGTGGCCTATTCAACCCTACCATGGTCTGCGCTAACTGTGACTGCAGATCTACTCGGCGTATATAGGGTACTTCCAACTGCATAATATCGCTTGGTGGGTTGGGTCAATCAGGATGGCCTGCATCCATCTACAATGAACGGCTTGATTTCCTAGGTACGAACGTTCGTGGGGACATCTGTTCTCTTCGTTTGAGGCTTTCCTGGCGTTTTCGTGGCCAGTCATCACAGTCACTGATGCATGGACCGGAAAGGCTCACATTGTAACCCGGGGGAGCTCTCTCAATGCCTTCCTCAAGATGGTCAAGACTAGGTGCTCGGACCTCTCATTCCGTCTAGCGTTTGCCAACTCACAATGTCATATGATATTGCAGATTCGGTGAAACCCTCCACCCGCCTCCCAACATTCTTCAGATCACACCATTTGAAACTGCGACTCGTCATCTCCGCACGGTCTCTGATTACGCGATGTACAAGAAATTACACTCGACGCTCCCTGCAGCAGTCCTTGTCGCTTTCAAGACTCGAGTCAGAGCGGGAGAGCCTAAAGCTGTGGAGGAGGTATGGAGTAAGAGAGATAAGACTTTCCTGTCTATGGCTTTTGAGTGGAGTGAGAGGAACGAGAAGAGTTGTCTGGAATGGGGTTACGCGGCTGTGAGATGTGGTCATTTGGACGCGTGAGTGGACATCTTCAAAGAGAATTGCAATGACTGATTTGTCTTGCGTTTCAGTCAAGGGCTTTGGCCTCCTGTTCCAGACACGAATTATCGGTTCGGCATCCTTCTAGATCGTGTGTTGACTGTATTGACAACTCTTCCAGCAAAGGACATTACATTGTTGCTGAATACGTCGACAAGGTCGTCAATAAGTATCGTCCGACGTACCCCTGGCAGGTAAGCATTCCAAGAATGCTACTCTTGCAACTCTGATACATGTTCATTCCAGTACGCGGTACGAAGTCTTCTCTTGGCAATATTGTCGAGTTGATTCATGTTAAAGTCTTAGTTCGGTGAGAGTCAAGTAGTTGACAAGGCCAAACTACCAGAGATCATTCAAGCGATAATCAGGTATCTTCCTCTTCCGACTTGCTTATCGCCCATTTCATATCAATGTTCCACCCTTTATAGTAGTCTTGCCAGCCCAGATTCCGAAACAATCCCTAATAACGTAGTTCTAGTCGTCCATGGCATGCATGGCGAATTGGATCATCTGCAAGACATGGATATCAGTAGGTTTTATCCATTCGTTATCTGTTCAGTGGGGTCCCCCTCAGATATATCTATCTCATAATCTAGAAATCCCACACAACATGCTCATCATCGACACATCAGTCTACGAGCGGTTCCTATTTTCTACAGGAAAGCGAGGCGTACTCCTCGACGCCAAAACTAACAAACCACGCGCGCCAAACACTACACTTTCCCTCGAAAGTCTCGTCTTCTCTTTACCCACTCCAACCTCTCCCTCTGCCTTCCCCCCGATGACGCCAAAAACCTCAATATGTCAGTTCCACAACTCAGGCAACGATGCCTTCATGTGTCTCTTTGCCTTACAGATGCTCTTGGATCCCGAGCACACAACGTACCCTACAGTAAAGCAAGGTAGGATTGGGAAGCCGATTGGGTGGGGTGTTCCATTGCCGCCGTCAGTACCGCTTCTTACCCCCGGTGCGCTACCGATGAACGGCCGGATGGGCGATACGGGTGAGTTTGGACAAATGGGGAGACCGACTTCGGCGTTGTTGGCTCCTGGATTTGGGACGGGGCCAGGTGGCAGAAGGAGTAGCAGGGCTTACAGTTCCGGTGCTGGGGATCTAAGTCCTGCTCCTTCATCGTTATTGGCTCCTGGTCGAAGAAATAGCAGGACTTATAGCTCGGGTGGCGGCGGTGGTACTGGGGATCTGAACTCGAGTATGAGGTCTTTGAAGATGCGTTGATGGTCTTCTTCGTTATGACGGACTTCTAGGTTTATGCTTTGGACTAACGGACACACACACACTGTTAACATATGCAACCCATTTATTAGAACCCCTGCATCGTGAACAATAATGGACTTCCAGCTTGTTTTGTGCCACTCGTACGGTGGCCAGGGAGTCCATGGTCTAATTTTAGAATTTTTTGGGAAATTTTCAATTTTTTTGGCGGTTTTGCGTTCGAGCCTCGATCAAGTCACATTTCGTGCACCACTTTTCGAGCAACCTGAGCTACTGTACGTTGATTCTAGAAGGCATACTGGGTTTTGTAGTCCTTTTTTCGAGTTTTCATGATCTGAGTGGTACTCGGACAGCCTCGCGGATGGTATTCGTCGACAATCGGTGTCATCACTGTCATGGAATCATAGTATAACATCAAGTTATCAGGCATATGAATTCATAAGGCTATCTAATAGATGGAGGTATCATACATGTGCATGTACCATTGGGGAAGGTCAAGATATAAGACAGTATAAGAATGAAGATAATAAGCGTAGTCAAATGACAATGTGCGAGCCGCGAGCGCATGCAATGCAATGCAAAGCTATTGTCGAGTCGCCGGAGCAGTGATTCTGAGGGCCCTACGCACGAAAAAGATATATATGCAAACTATAGCACAGAGTATTATGAGACATGATGCTGACGCGACTTGATCTCTGAGTGAAGTTGGGATGCAGTGGGCCAAGGCCAGAATCGCCCGAGCACAGCACAAGGTCGCTTTCTTCTGCGTGGAAGTCATCAGAGCAGCCCGTAGCTCCCCTGAGGTCTTCAAGGCGCGAACTCCGAGTCGAACTTTTTGTTGGCTGAACAATGAAACTACCAGCACCGGCGGCGGCAGCACATACCTCGGTACCTTTTCTCCTGCTATGCTGTCAATACTGTTCTGTGGCTGAGGCTTGCCGCCCTGTACCCCTTCTGGACCAACGCACGGTAACGATATCGCACATGTATGCCGCCTGAGGATGATAAGATCTTGGACTGCATGGAATCGACGTGGTGTGATGATCAATCGGGGTTTTGGAGTCATTTGCCAACATTGTGGGCCTTTTGGAGGTATGCAATACCTTCCTAGACAGTTGAGATGAGTAGAATGTATGAATAAATAGCTCAGGTTGCTCGAAAACTGCTGCACGAAAAGCGATTTGAGTGAGGCTCGAACCAAGCTCCAACGCGAAACTGCCAAAAAATTTGAAAATTTCCAAAATTAGACCATGGACTCCCTGGCCACCGTACACTCGACTGCCACGACTGCGAGGCAGTGGTAATAAGCTTTGTCTTACTTGTTCTTGTTGCTTCCAGGTTCTGTTAGACGCTCTTAACCTCATACATGTCGTACACTCTATCTCTACGGTAAGTATATCGTATATCTGTAATAGATCATACGTCGAAAACTCAGGTCCAAATCTATCTACACCTAATAATAACGAAGAAAAAGTTTCTTCGAGCCCTAAGCAATGCTGACAGCCCTGCTCCACCGAAAAGTATTCCAACTTTTGCGTCCTTCTGTAACGACACTAGGCCGATGTGATAATGGGGTAAACTGGTCCTTAGTCATGCTATCTTGATCGGCAGTCTTGCCCATACCCACTCGAACTATGATGAGAGTTGGTGCGAGTCCCTGTGTAGAGAGATATCAATGCATTGCACCTGGAGCCCCACGACGACTGAAAAATAGTACAGACGTAAACTTGGGACAGCAACGAAACGGTGATAAGTTGTCCAGCATTGTTTGTCGCGAAAAGAGTGACGAAGACGAGTTGTATTACCAGGAGCGCAAGTCCGGATTCTATCATGATTTCCATCGCCCTTTGGACGCGGTTATTGGTGATGCTGATAGAGGGAACCATGCGGATCGTCCGTGAAATCATCCATATCCGCAGAATGATTAGCGTCGTCGTAATGACATTGACGCATAAGGATAGGACGAATGAAGACGTTCCTAGAGGAATGACCGCGCTTGGATTTGGGCTAGCGATGATGCAAATACCAGCTACTCCACAAGCTATACATAAACTAGTAAGGCAACCTTCGAAGGGTAGATTTGAGATAACATACTGAGGGCAGTCAACGACAAGAGAGCTGGAAAGGCGATGATTCGATAATCATGTGCCCATATCACCCAACATCTGTATATCTGTAGATATGGCCTTTAGTGACCGCGATAAATCATGAATAATAAGCACGAAGGCAAACCAGAACAACTTCCGAGAAGAATGCGATGATACTGAAAAGGACATCGGTAGTCCTTCCAAGTTTCTCTTCGCCGTCAGCTGGCGAATCCTGTAAAGGGTCCCACAGTGACTGGATGTCCACAGTGGGACGAAGTGGGAGCTTACGGGAGAAGGAAACGCGTTTGTGATATCCACGGCCAGATATACGGTGGATAGGGCAAATAAAAAGCATACGACTACAACCGTCAACACTTGACTGGCCTTCGGGTCCCCTAGTCGTCTAGAATAGAGGACTGCCAAAGACAAAGAGAAGATAGCGATGTAGAAACCTGTTTGGAGGTCCCGGTCAGATGTCGATACAGCAAGGTGGGAAATTTATTGTCTCACCATAAGCAATGGACTCAATCGCAAGTCCTAGATAACCTGCTTCTTTCAACGTCAGAGGCATATTGTTACGGTGGAGGTGTGGTATAGTCTTCAAATGCACGGTAGACTGGTCTTATATCCCATTAGATCGCGATTGCGCTATCAAGGACGAGCTGTCCCAGTGTTCTGCGGACATGCGTTGAGACGACAAGGGGTCAACGAAACCGCCACGTTCTCTTGACAACAACAGCCTAGTGTCACAATTCGATGCAGCAATGCAGACGTACATGGCCGTGACATATTCCACAGGAAGTTTGCTTTTCGGTGTCGCTACTGAATTCTAGTAAGCAGAGATTTCTGACAAAATTTGGACATACTTGAATGGGTCTGGGGCATGAAGCCTGATCGGTGACTTTCCGGCAGGATAAGTGATGTGCGACGGCGATATCACACAATCTTGACTGCACTTTAGTGAAGTACCTCGGTAGCCTGGATTCCGCGTGTTCATGTAACATTGCCAGCTATGCTGCAGAGGTCGCGAGTTCAAGAATGACTCAAATACTAACAGGACACTCACTGATTGCCTATTTGATAACAATTTACAGCTCCACTGCATGTTCCTTCAAGCCATCAATGTTTGCAACACAGATGTGAGCTAAATGAGGCGGAAGCTTGGCTGCGACGCAATGACAAAGATCCTTCATGCAGCAGACCGTCAGTGACCTCTACAACCTAGGTAAACGCACTCATCTTTTTCTTTCTTTTTCTCTAACAATGACGTTGGCACCAGGTTCTGGAGGTTGTAATCTATAAGTCATCAGGCGAGCGGAACAATCAAGAGACGATATCAAAACTTACGGATCACAATATGTTTGAGCCCGCAGTCGAGATACAAAATGGTCTTTGACTAGATACAGCCGTTCGGAAAAATATAAGGAAACTTGCATCGATGAAGACTCGTCACTCGCCAGTGTATACATGCTGTAAGCTCGACCATCACGATCCGTATTGAACCCCTCGCGAGAGCTACTGGCACGGCCATTATCTGGGATTCTTAGTGAGCGTCAATCGTCACAGAAGAGGCTGTTGTGAGACCGCATTTGAACCGGACCTACATAAACCACGAAGTGTAACTGTTGACGAACATACCTCTCAACTCAAGAGAACCAAAACAAGATGCGCACTTCGTTCCTATCTCTCTTTGTCCTCTCTGCTTGTTTGTCGGTAGCAAATACTGCGCCAGTCCTAGTCCACAAAGACGCGATGCCTATGCTTGTAACGGACGATGCGTCGGAGAAACCAGGTACAGAGATCATGAATGGATCTCAGGCTTTTATTCACGTTCCCGTCCGTAGATGCAAATATTACTACCACGCCAGTCTACGAGGACGCGGAATCCGGAATCAAGCGTCCGCGGCCGTCAAAGATACCAGGTGAGAGTATCTGATGTCATTCTTGATATGCCGAGTCCACATCCACATTGAACTTCCTGTACACGTATGATTATCAGATTTGTTATGGCCTGGGTGGACTGAATGTTTTTGGTGTCACTACCAAGGCAAAGGCAACGCGGTTTAGCTCAGAGCTGTAGGTGCCGTGGTCTTTCATGTGCACCCATCGAAGCTGACTATGGGATTTAGGCATCAAGGGACCCCTGTACGCGTCGCCGAAGGAGCACGGAAGTAGCAACTTACGACTCCTTTAGCCTATCGAGATTCGGATATGAATGATCAAAAGCCATAAACTTTGAGGAATTATTAAAGACGGACGCTTGTACCTAGCCATCGGTTGGTACAGCCGTTCGAAGATACAAGAGAACTTGCATCAATGAAGACTCGCCAGTGTATACAAGATGTGAGCTCGATCGTCACGATTCATACGGCACTCTCGATAGCCACTGGCACGGCCATAGCTAGAATTTTGAGCGAGCGTCAATCGTCACAGAGAAGGCTGTTGTGAGACCGAGGCTACATATACCACAAGATGTTGACGAACATACCTCTTAAGAAAAACCAAGATGCGCACTTCGTTCCTATCTCTCTTTGTCCTCTCTGCTTGTTTGTCGGTGGCGAATACTGCGCCAGTCCCAATCCACAAAGACCCGATGCCTGCAAAAAGCAACACGTCAATGAATCCAGGTGCGAGATTCTGGTAGAAGTGTCGTGCTCTGGATTTCACGTCTCTGTTGGTTCAGGAGAAGTGAAAAATCCTACACCAGTACACAACGACGGGATGCCCAAAGAAGGTGAGAGATCATGTTGAAACCTGTCTATAGTCTGCTGAGTTCAGATGTTGATGTACATGCATCAGTGCAGACTGAGACGAACACTGATTGTTTTTGGTGTATCTACGAAGGCTACACGGATTAGCTGTAGGTGCCCTGGTCTTTCATGTGCACCCATCGAAGCTGACTTCAGGATATGCCATAGGATTTAGGTATCGAGGGACCCCCGGGCCTGCATGCGTCGAAAGAGAGAGAGTACGGAAGTAGCAACCCAGTAGATCATCAGCATAAACTTTGAGGAATGAGACGGATGGACACTTGTGTGGTAGACGGTCGGCCAGTCGAGCAAGGGACGCGTAGTAAGTAGATCTTGACACGGACGGTACCGTCGTAAGTCCTTGAATCAATTTATCAGTACCCTGGACGCTTGACTTGAATGAACGCGAGAAACTAGATGTTGAGATATCAATTTCGATATGACGTCTGACAAGGAGTGTGGGGCCAACATACTTTCATGTATACGAGCAGTACTAGTGGTAGACGTCGCAATTGCAGTAGGTGGATAGACGTCGGTTGATGTCCCTGAGTCATATCGTGGAACGAGATTCGGGACATCCGACACACGGTGAATCATACCAACGCGGATGAATATAATGAGGTGTATACGTTACAGGTTTCAACTATCGTCCATTTCGAGATACAAACGTCCAAACCGAAGAGTATGCGCCATGTGCGAATCCTAACGCCAGGGCCCCTCATGTCGACGGTACACCAAGCGTCGCTCTCTAAAACAAGCACATCAACGACCGTCATTATGACCACAAGAAAAAACCGAATGAATAACGATGTAGACGCACCAATTGAATAATACTAGCCCTCTCCGCGGGACCTAACATGTTGATTTGTTCGGGGGTCATGGATATGACGCGTAGGATCATCGTCTGTGGGAGCGGGGAGGGGGATAGGTGGGTTGAGTGAGTTTTGTAAGTGAGTAGGAGTAGGAAAGAATGAACGAAACGAAAAGATGGTGGGTGGGTAGGAAAGAGAAACGGAAAGAGAAACAGCGAACTCACTTTTTGTTCCTCGGGGATACCAGCCAACACGTCGGGAATCTGGTTCGGCGGAGTAGGCCCATTTGCAGGATACGAAGAGGAAGAGGGGTATGCGTTGTTGGGGTATGATGGGGTATGACCATAATTCATGGCCTGGGGTGGTGGTGGTCGACCGTAGCCTGTGCCATTGGGATATGGCTGCGTTTGGGTGTAAGGCGTGGGTGCGTGTATGGCCATGGTCGTGGGAGGGGTGGATGTGCGGAATTGGGAGTGTGGTTGTGATTGAAGATGGGGTGGCAGCGTCGAACTCGAGGCTATAGGAGCTGGAGGTGCTTGCGTCGAACCGAAAGCTGCGAGTGTTTTCTATTCGTGATTTTTTCAGAATGACATTCCCTTCCTCTCAGGCAGGCAAACAGGCAAACAGGCAAACAGGCAAAGGCAAAGGCAAAGAAAGGCTCGATAAGTTCAAGAATAATGTGGACACACCTGGAAAACCTCGAAATTGATAGCGTTCATCGTAACCATCAGAGTGATGAGTGCATATGCTATCTGTGGTTGTGAGTTGAGTATTTGTCGGGCAGCGTCTGGTGTTGTTTTCTGGGTTAGGTGGCATGTTAAGATGAGATCATGGGTGGGTGGAAGTGAGGATAACGTACTTTGAGCTGAAGGAGAAGTTCGAGGAGTTGTTCTTCGGCGAAACTTTGGTTGGACATTGAACAAGAGGAGATGGCGTTTGGGTTATGATATAGAGTCTTTTGTGAGCACTTGCAAATGTGAGATGTAGAGCCAAGTTCAAGCGTAGGAGGAAGAGCCAGAGCAAGCCGGTATTCCGATCCGAGTCACATGAACCAGATTCAGAGCGCTACTCAATTGCGCGCAAGTTCTGCATGATCTCCTCACGAAGAGCATCCTGGTATACGTATACTATGTTATGATATGTCCAAATAAAATGAAATTCAATAATAAGCGTGTCTACCCTACACTGTCAACGGTGCACTGTCTTTTTGAGCTGTACGTTCAAACGAAACCATAGTCAAGTCAAGTCAGTAGTTATTCATATCGCCAACGAACGAAGGGCTATGATTATAAGCACTTACCCATAGTAATCCGATCACCCAAAGAAAGCGCAATACCCTGCGTCTTGCTCCGGATTCGGACGTGTCCAGTGATAGTTCCCGCTTCCGTCCTTTCTACACTCAAGTTCGCTAATGCGTCTTCGCCTAATAGTAAGGGAGAATGAAGAAGTCTCGATGAGCATCATGTACACGTGAACGTGGAAAAAGTCACGGAAACTCACCGAACAGACTACGAGCATACATATTCGCAGATAAGAAGTCACAGTCCCCTGAAGTCGCTCCTTCGGGTGTGAGACACGACATGTTCGTCGCTTTCATGACGTGCTTCAGGTAGTCACGGGGGTCACTGGAGTAGGTGCAGGTGTGCGAGTAGGAATTGAAGGAGTTGGAGTTGGAGGAAGATAGTCAGATAGTCAGAACTGAAGGAGCTGAAAAGGCATCTACTGAGTGACTTACGACATGGGGTTATTCACATTGACTCTATTCTCCCATTCGAATTCAGTCCACATGCTCCGGAACTACCGACCACGTATCCATATCAGCATCAGCATGACCGCAACAGTAACAGCTGTCCAAAGAGCAGAAGAAACACAATGAATACAATAACATACCTGGGCTTCATTACAATACGCAGGCTTGATATAATCCATAATATCGATATGAATATCGTTGAGGATGACGCAGGCTTCGGACATGTTAGGTCCTTCCCAGAGGATGCTTCCGAAGATGACGCCTGTTTCGGTGGAGGATACCTAGTAACATAACACAACAGGCATAGGCACGGTCAGTAAATTGTCAATACCCCCATGAACGACGAAGTAAAAAAAACCATGAAGCAATTACTTACTTTGATAGTAGCCTTTATACTCTGGAACCCATGCGGCGCAATGGTATGTACCGCGGGCCTTTCCACGATCTTGAGGTCTCCCAATGTGGCGAAATCGAGGCATAGGTTTTGCAAAGTGTTGGAGGTTTGGTTGACAAGCAGGACGTCTTGAGTAGGGGCATGAGTGAGTGAGTGCGTACACTTGCGTTTGCGTGGAAGCTTACCGAGTAGAATATCGAACCCGTGCATTTTGACGTAGGCTTCTGCGTAGATGGGATCGGAGAAGCCTGTTCAAAAGGTACCCGAGTAAGACAAAACATTGAATACCAAATGAGATAACGATAACGATAAAACATACCAGTAAGCTGAGAAATCCGACTCAAATTCGATATAAAGTCCTCTTGAACTTCACCGGACCCAGTCGCTCGACCGACATCCTCATCATACTAAAAGTGCCACCCATTCACTCGTCAGCATGCATATCTACTTCTTGTAATAGGCAACTCTGAAGAACCAAGACGAAGACTCACATCAATAGCATCATCAGCCGTCTTCTTCGAAAACTGCCTAAACGACAATAAATCGTCGACTTGGATCACCGCAGCCTTGTTACTGCTCTCCGCTTCCTTCTTCTCCGCCGCTCTCTTTTCTTGCGCGTTGAGCATTTTGGTGTAGGCGGCTTTGGTGTCTGTTAGGAATATTTGGTGCACGGCTGGGATTGACTCGAGCTCGCTGAGGGTTTGGATGCAGTTGAGGATGCGTTCTTGGGAGTCTTCGTCGATTTGCACTGTTACGAATTTGGATTGGCCGATTCGGATTGTGGAGGTCATGATCAACATTGCCTGCGACCCCAGATTAAATCAGTAGTATCTCAAGAAACATGGACGTCGTCGGGAACGCACCTCCGCTCGAAGAGTATTCGACGCAGTCTTATCCTTCGAGTTTTCATCGAATCGTAATACCAGTTTCGTCAATGCGGAAGCTAAGACGGAGCCGGTGAAGAAGTCGCCTCCTAATAACAGAGCTGAGAAAGGAAACATCAGTTAGTAACAGAACAAAGCCAGTCAGTAACGGAACAAAGTCCCCGCAGTAAAGACTTGACTTACTTCTCAAGGGAGGCTTTGAAGCAGCTTTATGAGCGTCCAGCCTAGCAGACGTCGTACTGGTATATGCAGTTTCAGTGGCATACGTTCCGTCTGCCAATACTCTGGGTCTCCCTCCACCTCCACCTCCACCTCCACCACTCTCCTTCTCCTCCGCATCCTCATCCACAACTCCAGCAGCCTCATCCGCCGCCCTCTGCTCCGACGCCACAATCGGAATCTCACCCAACACTCTCCGGATCTCCCTCATCGCGCTCTCGATGTCAGCCACGCCCTCGACGTATTCGCCGATGATCCATAGGACCCCGCGGAAGACTTTACCGGATTTAATTTCGTGCAGGGTTTCGATTAGTTTTTGGGTGACGGTTGCGCGGAGGTGGGGGAATTTTTCGACTACTTCGCTGTTGGGCGTACAGTACAGGGTCAGAGTCAGGAGAAAGGTGATGGACATGTGATGTAGTGAGGAGGGGGGAGACTTACCGGACGAAGGCGACGACGTCAAGAGCGGATGGGTTGTTCGAGTCGCCTAGGAATTCCATTAGTGCATGAACGACACTCGCTGCTACTTCTGAGAACTTGATGGCGGTGACGTGTATCGATTGGATGAGTAGTTGTCTATATTCAGGTGCCTGCAAAGCAAAGCAAAGCAAAAAGGTATGTCAGAGTGGATCGTATCAGTGAATGGAATGGCAGGCGCTCGACTTTTTCAAAGTCCTGTTCTTGCGTCTTCTGCAGTTGTTTCTTGAGGAAAAGGACGACTTCTTCGACGTTTCGACTCGATGTCATGCTTAACACGATCGAGATGGCTTTTCGGCGGACTTCCATGTCCGCACTAAGTAAGGGAAGGGAGTGTCAACGATCGATGAAGGATGCAAGGGAGGTTAGACAACGGACCTGGATAGAACTTGGAGGACGTCCATGATGAGTCCGTCGAGAACGTGCCCATGCTTCGAGCGTAAAGTGTCCAGACGGTCGAGAACGATCAATTTGACGTTGTTGTCCGACTCTTTGATGACGAGGGTGATGAAGCAAGAGGCGGCGGCTGGGATTCACTTGATTAGATGCTGCTGCATGGAGTGGAGAGAAGATGTGAGAAACGCACCTTTGACAGCAGCTGGGTTCTGTGTCAGAGTCGTCAGTGTTGTCGCAGCTTCGTATTTCACAGCATGTGAAGAGGCGTTGAGGAGTTCGAATATGCATCGGATATAACGAGCCTGTGGGATGGGATGGAATGAGGTTGGAACTATAATACAACGCGCAGTCAAGACAGACACTAACTCGGTGCGCAGAGTCGTTCTTGCAATCCAATCGTATGACTTCAATGATGCTCATCTGTAGCAACTCATCCAACCCCGTGATCTGATCATACACCCCAAGAATCCACTCAACGGCTTTGGGCATAGAGCAATGAGCCAAGAAGACGAACGCGTTACGTTTACACGTCGCGTCTGATTCGGCGGCGAGGAACGTTTGCATGAGTTCCGGGGCATCGGGGATGAGGTGCTCGAATTCGCGATAGATTGAGTAGACGGCGAAGACGGCGTTCTTGCGGACGTAGGAGTGTCGGTGTTCGAGGCAGGAACGGCAGGTTGGGATGAGAGGTTCTAGGAGTTCGGCGTCTTTGGCGATCTTTTGGAGGAAACGGAGGGTGGCGCCACGGATGTATTCGTTTGGGTGGTTCTAGCAAGACTATCTATCAGAATTGATTGAATGCGAGAATTCGTAAGATTGTTGGCTTACCAGGTCATTTCGAATGGCGTTGCTTGGGGGGTGTTAATTTGAGTATACAGGCAAGATAAGATGGTATGCTCACACAACAAGAATCATCTCCTGCTTCAATTTTCCATTCTCGTCATACTTTGGACACACTTCCCAATAAAAGTGCAACAACTTCTTGAGCGTTTTGTTTCGTGACGGCAATAGGAATTGGATGATTGGCATTAACAAAGTTGGCTATTATCGTCATCGTCATGTTAAGTCTGAGAGGAACAATCTCGATACAGCAAGTAAGAGTGGACTTGCCTGAGGGTTTCCATTGATAGTAGAGACGAGTATCTTGCGCAACGTGTCGATTTTGACATCGTCAGAACCCTTTTCGAGAGACGAACGAAGTTCCTGGGTCGATGGTGATTCTGAATTTGATTCAAATACGACGGTATAGCATGATGGTTCCGACGGGGAGGACATCGTTCGCGTTCAGGTCGAGCCTGGGGCCAACGCGCTGCTGGAATTTCGACGAGAACAAGTAGGCGTGGGAATAATCTGGCGTACCAGCTCAAAGCTGTGCTTCAGATCCTGCGGTGAACCTCGATGTCGCAACGAACGCTTCAGAAACATATAGTTTCTGCCAAAACTTCTGCCTTGGACATGTCGAAAATGGTCTTGTCGAGGAGCATTGACTCTCTGGTACTCGAGTCTTGGAAATCTGATCAATTGAAGTACTGGAATGCTTGCTCTCCTTCACGGAATCTATTCATCGCTGTATCGATATTGCATTATATGCGATTATACTCCAGGTACCAACTTCTAGGGTTCATATGCGCTCGTTTCGGGACCCAGTAGCGTTGCAAATCTGAAGGACCTCTGAAGCTACGTTCATTGACTGAGGGGACATCTTACGCGCTGAAAATCTCGACCTCTTAATCATACATTGATTTTTCGAAACCAGGTCCAGCCAGCGGCACATGCAGTTCATACCCAACGCTACCGTAGCGTAATCCATACGCGCCGGCCTCGCCTTTCTTCTAGGAACCATGAGCGTTAGCTTCATCCAGACTCAAGATGTCATACTAGAAGAACGCGTCCATACGTTGATTATTCCTGTCTGATCCAGAAATCAGAGGACTCCCAAAAACCTCCAATCGCTTTCTCATCAGATACTATATTATCGTGAGTATGTATAACGTATCGTTGTCCAAGCTCTTGACGCACTTACCCACTGGAACTGGTGCGGCGTCTGTCACAGACAGCAGCGCCAGGAAGACGAAAAGGACGGAGAGATGTATAAACGAGGTACGCATGTTGGTCTGGTTAAGGGTGTATGTCCTTCCTTGGGGTTTATAAAGGGCGAGGCTTCTTTCTGTCCTGAGCTCTCGAATTGGTTGTTGCGAACAATCCACTGATCATGACCTGTGCAGAAGATATCTATGATTTTCTCAATGTTTCCGCTCGCAACTTATCGCCATGGGAGCCGGCCTTGATCTATGCATATCCTTGTGGAGTAAGCTCTGCACATACTGATCCAAGTTCCCCTCAGCCACTGATTCGATCTTCCGTTATGTGATTATACAGATCTCCGAGACGGACCCTTTCTGTTGGCGTTGCAAATTCAACGAACCTTTTCAGAGGTATGTCCTGTGTATCCTGCACCCAGTCAACATCTTTTTGACCTGCAAATCATTGTTCCTCCATTGTCATTTTAATCCAAGTCCAGCTAGCCGAAAATGTGGTTCATACACTGGCAGAAAGATCCCGGTGCGCATTCCATGCGTGGCACTTTTCTATGGACTATGGGCGATCAGTCTCATTTAGCCTAAGGACAGTAGAGGCTGCATCTGGACACCCACAATAATGAGTCTACGGATCGACGGACTCCCAAAAACCTCCCACCGCATTATCATGTCTGGGTACTTTTGAAATTATTGAGTATCCAACTTCCTCCTTGTCGTACCCTCAGGAACTGGTAGGGCCTCTGTCACAGACAGCATCACCACACAAACGAAGAGCACGGAGAAGTGGATGAATGAGGTGCGCATCTTGTTCTGGTTGGGGATGGGATGCATATCCTTGCGGATTATGTAGGGCCTCGTCTCAAGCTCTCGGATTGGTTGCTGCCAACGCTCCACTGACTTATCTGTGCAGAAGATATCTATAGAAGTTCTTTATACGATGTTTCCGCCCGCAACTTGTCACCATGGTAGCTGCATATATAGTGGCCTTGATATATGCATGCCATTGGTGAGTGAGCTTGCACGCAGTTCTCAGTTTAACTAAAATCAGTTTTGGGATAACAAGTCATCAAATTCTCTCGATGTCGTCATGTGTAGCGGTATATGCAGCAACAACGATAACTAGGTAAGATAGTATCCACCTTGACAATGAACTTGATACAAAGCGCTTCCGTTTCAATGTCTTAGTGGCGTAACCAATTCAACGGTCCTCTTCATCGGTATGTCCTTTGCCTAGAGCGCATCTTACATGCAGTATACGTCTATTTGACCAGCAAATCATTAGCCCTCCAGTGATTCGTCGGAACCAAGCCACTATCGCCTATCCCATACATGCCGGACGCGCCCTTTCTAGAAACATCCAGAGTTAGCTTCATCTCACTCTAGGGCGGCGCAGAGCACGATACGCACGGTCAATACGCCTGTTATGACTCAAAGGAATCAAAGGACTCCCAGAATCCTCCGATTGCACCCTCGGCCTGATATTCGGGTAGTTCTGTAGTCACGTGAATACATACGCAAGATATACTTGTCACAGCTGATGACGTACCCAGAGAAACTGGCGCGGCCTCTGTCACAGACATCATTGCCAGGCAAGCGAAGAGGACGGAGAGGGGTATGAACGAGGTGCGCATTTTTTTGTGTTGAGAGACAGCTCCTCCAGTCTTGTGGCTTATAAAGGACAGGGTGGCCTCATAGGTGTCCTTAGCTCTCGGTCAATAGTTGCCGACACTCTACTCAATCACCTATGTGGAAAACATTACTAAAGACAACGATCTGCCCGCCATCAGATTGTCACCGTGTAGATGGACGAATAGCCCCTCGATTCTTGAAATCATGAATAGAGTACTTAGTCAGTCTGGTCCAATTCATGTGTATGTCTAGAATTGGTGAGCAGGCCCTTCATATACTGATCCCTCACATCAATATCAATGACTCCTATCATAGTTCAAGATTCTCCTCAGCCTTGTCCGGTAATGGATCACTCGGAATTCTGCTATAGCGGTACGAGCAGCAACGATGAACTCCACATGGAATAGTCAAACACAGACTTTCATCACCCGTACAGCTTTCCGAAGTCGTCGCGTCGCCGTCACAGCAATCGACGTCCGCGGCCAAGAATTGATGTTTCAGAACAAGTCCGAATAAAGCCTTATAGTATGTTGACCTAAATAGTCACATTTCCGGGGAACCCTCGTATTTTCTTTCCCCCTTCTTTTCTCCCATTGGATTCCAGAACGGCTTCTATGTGGTTCTGAGTATCCGGAGCTTCGTCTGATGAACGTTACGGGCGATACAGCTGCAGAATCAACAACCGAATAACGTCCAGTTGTCAAGGATGCGTTGACCTGGTCAGTGATGATTGATAAAGCTTCTGAAGCCTAGATAGGTTTGTATCAGACCCGGATCAGGAAAGACAATGCATATAAAGCCTTCAGGAGCCGTGCTACCACCTCAGCCCCAAGCTATCGGCCAGGATGCCTCTGTCAGCGTCAGAGGTGGGCTTTCTAAGCCTTGCAGTTGAGTCTATCTTGTATGGTAAAAGCTCTTTTATTCGAGAGCCGGACATGATCTGACAGAATAACGGCAGGCGTCTACACAATCGTCGTCTCTATTTCTCTAGCCATCCTTTTCTCTAAACGGTCGCAGATCCCTGTATCTGTCAAATCATCGACTAGCGTGGCCATATCGTTCTTATTTGCTTTGTCTACCGTGTACATTCTCCTAGATATCACAAGTGGATTCAAGTCCCTGGTAAGCTCAGAAAAGGGACTTCCCAATACTTCTGCGACTCATATAGCTCCTCTCTTTTGCAGGATACACATGCTAGTCAAGAGACACTTACAAGGGCTACTGATGCACTCTTTAGCATCATCGCTTTTTTTTCGGAACTTGTTCTGGTTTGTCTCACTCTGTAATCTTTCTCTAAGTCGGGTTGCTGGAACCTTTGTTTTCACGGTCACAGATTCACAGATGCTGGGCGATCTGGACACGCAATTATCTTATCATTATTATTCCCCTCTTATCATCCATAACTTCTCTTGGTGCGTTGTTTTCATGCTTCTCTGTCCCACGTTTAGTGATATGCTCTCATACAGTTTCTGGACTAATTGGTATCGCGCTTATCGCTAGCACGCCTCCACACACGGCCTTTCCTGCAGTTATCATCCCGCTAGGAACATCATCTTTCATTATCTCGCTATGCGTCAACTTCACTACGACAGTCCTGATCATTCTGCGGATATGGTTGATCTCACGGACAGTAAAGAAGATCCCTGCTATCGATATCAGTCACAACCGTGTCAAGAGGGCGATGGAGATCATGGTAGAATCAGGCCTTGCGATTTTATTATTCGAATTGATATTTGTCATATTATTCGCAACCAACAATGTGGCGCAGAGCATTCTTGCGTCCATATTGTCACAGGTTTATGTTAGTAACGTGCCTTCTATCTTCCCGCCGTATGACCCTGATTTAACAACTGTCTGTATATCCTAGGGCATTGCACCGACCCTCCTCATAGTCCGAGTGGGTATGGGCGAGGCTGACGAGCGAGGCGCCTCGGACATGGACCAAACTATTCCAATATCCTATCGATCAGGTGTCGATAAAGGCAATCTCCAAGGTTCCCCTAGAGGGTTTTCACCAGAGAAGAACAGATGGGTCATTGACTTGTCACCTGTATAATTGAAAGTCAGAAGGAACTGCTGTCGTTTGGATCAATGCATGATTCAATATGTGTACTATACAGGACAATATGATCTTGATGGTTGTACTACGAAAGTACGCGGTATGCTTGAACATCGGTATCACTCCGCTCCTGGTTCGAGAGGATCAGAAGACCCTATTTCTTGTAGACGGCGCTCGATCCACGTATTTAGGACCATCTGAGAATTAAAGTATGGTCAACGTGGGAAGGAAAGTTTGTGAAGAAATTCAACGACTAACAATCCTTTGATCCCCTATGAGCCGTCCACAGTACTCGATCCTGACTTCCGCCGCCATATCTAAGAATGCTTCAAGATTGATTTGACACAAGACTACGAAAGCAGCGAAGGCATTCATGCCATCGGCACTCGCTAAATCTCGCTCGTCCTGAAATCAAACCCCAAGTTTAGTCATGATAATAACGAAGAATATCGATGCAATAAGAACCTTTGTTCCTTCATCATCAAGCCATTCTCGATCTCCCCAGATATCGCCGCGCGTTTGATCATTCGATTCCGTGAAATCTCCGAAAATTCGTGTATATGCGGCAGATTCTTCGACAGTGTTTGAAAAGGCCGAAAAGACTGAAGCTCCTGTATTCTTATCGCCACAGGCTTCTGCTATACCGAGATCCCGTCGAAGTTTCTTGATAGCCTTGAGTATTGGCGGAGAATACGCGTTTAACGTCGACGTGGATTCTGCACCGTAGCTGGGTTTATATGAATACGAAGCCGGGTAAGCTTCAAATATCAAAAGCAAGGAGGAATATCGCCAAGATTGCTTAGCCACTAAGGAGGTTACTGTATCACATTCCGAAGGAAGAGAAAGAAGAGGTACGAAGATGATGGCGCTATGAGGATCAAGAATCAAGTCGACTCCAGCAAGAGTGTCGCGCTCAACAAAATCAACGGCGCACGCTCGGGATCGGAGGCAACGAACAAGGGTTTGCTTTTGAAGAAGTTCCAATGACGCCATGTACCGATGCAGAGAAGTCGGGAAAGTCCAATCGGAAGGAAGCTGAAGAGTGTTGGCATCTATAAATTCGGCAGGGATAGAGGTAGGCATCGATGAGGCTGGTTCTTTTTCTGCAGTAGTCGAGACGAGAATGTCATCTGGGGGATTTTCGTGTAGCGCAATGGCTTTTGCTCGCAACTTTGTGAATTCAGAGATGCCAAGAGCGTGTATACTCAGTATCGGTTGGGCAATGCGGGTTTTGGGCACTTGGGGTATAGGAGAATCACGATCCACCGCGACATCTATTGGATCCAGATCGACAGAGTCGAACATGCTAACCGGACCAAAGGCAAACTGAGAATCTCCGTCCATACGTGTACCGTGCGTCTGGATTTGAGACTGTTGAGCGGATGTAGCCTGGTACGAGTCAAAAGAAAGAGGCATGAATCCTGCGCGTTCGGATTCAAATTCGTCAACGCCGAAAGAGTTGCTGTTGACATCGGGTCCAGAAACAGAAGTCAAAGCGTCACCGCCAGAAACAGAACCAGCATGATCGTAGTCAAATAGCTCAGATGTGTCAAGTTGTGACTCGTCGTAAGAGTGTCCAAACGGCTCGAGACGGGGAGAGAATACAGGAGGCATGTTTTCCTTGTCCGCGTCCTGAGGGAACGAATCACATAATTCCGTGGTCATACCATGGACAGGCATGAACGATTGTTCCTTCAAAATTTCGCCATGAGGAATTGAGATGCCCGAGTCATCCACATGCACATGACCGTCAGAATCATTCATACTAGCGCGGAGTCGTTTCAAGGGTCTTTGTGAGTATGCTTGATAGTCGACAGCGTCCTCACGAAGAGCAAGATCGGGACCATCTCGATCGAGGAAATCCTCCGCTACATCCTCGGGATCGCCGCAGTCGTAGGGAACTCCAGCCAGCCGTCGTCGTTCCTCCCTGGTCAGCACAATCCCACAATGGGCAACGTCAGAGCTGAAACTTGATCCGATGTGACTTTCCGCATCCCGGGTGGGGTCCGAGCCTCTCCAGTGATCCTTATCGACAAAATCGCCTGTAAGAATGACCTGGTCCAGGAGCAATTTAACATCTGCGTCGATGTCGCCATTATCCAGAATTGTCTGCACTCCAGCTAAGTCCTCATGCGAGGGAGGTTTTCCGTCAAATTTGAATGGCCTTTTTGGAACACGAAGAGATATCAGTTTGAATGTAAGCAGGACGCAGAGATGGACGAAGAACCTCCAAGACAACTCGATCGTGAGCGATTTTAATCCTTTTGCCTTTTTGAGATATCCTCCACCTGCATCAGATGGGTAACTCTGCCCACTCCTTGAGGGCTTCGGAGGTAATGGAGCTAGGAGTTGTTGCAGGTCGGCAGGCAAAAACACATTCGCTGCTGAATGCTGATTCGGAGACGGCAAAACTGGGACTAGATTTTATACGAAAGTTGTTGAGACGTGTGGGCAGACAACGAAGCAAGGCGCACCTTCCATGAGCGGGAACCGATCTTGGCCTTGTGCATCATCCAATTTGGCCTTCAGAATTATGTCTTCTTTATCTTCGTGTTGGACACTCGCATAGAAATCTTTCACCTCTATATCGAAAGATTCTACATCATTCGTAGTATTGGGGTACACTTGAAGCCTGTCAAGACGTTCAAGGGCGGACGGAGGCTGTCCGAGCATCGATGATGGAGCAGGGGAAGGCTCTCGAAAGGCCTCTAGGACCGGGATCGTCGATTTTGGGAGTCCCGGTAAAAGTGATGTCAGGAACGTTCCAAGTCTAGGCGCACCAGAATTATGATTAGTAAGGTATAAGATGGTGATGCAGAGAAGCAAAGACGTTTTATCTTCGCCAATGACTGGTATCTTTGTGTTCAGTCCGTGGATCTTCTCAGCACGAGGAAACTCTATTTGGTCTATGATACCAAAGAGTTAGTTCTCGAGCATGTATTGCGTAATGGTGAGACGGACCTATCTTGGCGTCGTTGAGAGCCTTGATTGCGAGGTCCGGTGCATATTCAATGTCTGTGTTTGGCGACGATAGAAGGAAACGTCGGAGCTCCAATTCATCAATTTCTTCTTGGCTCTGGCTTGATGTGCGAGATGGGGCATCGGATGGAGAAGAGTTATTGTAGGTTTCTAGAAGAGTCATCAATTTAGTATCGGCTCTTTGATGGAGATGGTGAACATGAGCTTACGCCAGCCATTAATGACGACCATATGCTCTTTGTATAAGTCGACCTCTTCATTCTCCATCTTGACCTTTGGTAAGATGACCGAGGCCAGGTCTACCATGCTCGATGGCCTGGTATGAGAAGTCGTACAGTCAGAATGAGGGTCTACGTGAGATCCTCTTTCGTTGACCCTGGGGAAGATAGGCATAAACTGTGGTTCAGGAGGATCATACAACGAGGTTGAAGAGTATCCTCGAAGAAAATCGTTGAATTCCTGATTGATCTTGGGCGGGCCTGCCGCACGAGTTGAGGGAAATACAGCGTGTACTGATTTGAGTAGTGATGACATTGCTGTACGAGTTTCTGCGTGTATAATGGGACGCAGGTTTCTATGGGGAGTTATAATAGAGTATAAACCGGGGGGGGGGGAGGAAAAAAACATACAGGGCGTCGTCCCGTTTAATTTGAGCTTCATCAACGGGGGGAGCCTCAGTGATTTGAATTTTTGGGCACCGGGAATCCGATGAAGTGAGAAAATCTAGGTAAGAAGATGGAATCGATTCGAATATGGGATGTGATCTTGCTCCTAATTTGGGTGTTTCACGGATGGATTTGAGTGTCAGTACGGGAGACATGGGCTGGTGGAGTTGTAAGTCGTATCCGGCTAGTAGTTCACGTGTAATGATTAGAATAAGTGCATATCACAAAAGAAGCGCATACAATCAGCTTCGTCCTCGTTCCATATTCGCTCTATGGCAGTTTTTGAATTACCAAGACGGACGGACAGAGCCTTCTTGATATGTTGAATGGTTTCTGGTTTCGTGAATAGTTTTTCTTCGTATGGTTGCAAGCTATGCAGTCCGTATATCTTAGAAAGAGTATCGAATGGATCAGACGGTTGTAAGGTAAGCAGCAAGGTGGGGTCTGCAATGAGAGGAATCTCATAGAGGCACGTCGAGAGTAGCTAGAGCCATAGGATCAGTAAGACGATATATATAAAGATACGCTTCCCAGCCTATTCACCTCGGAAACGGCGTCCGCCGTGACAGTCATGTAGTCAACAGTGAGGTGCGTATGCACGTAGCCTGACTCCAATAGCAGACTACGAATATTGGCTCGGACGCGTAATTCTTCCATTGCGAGGATATGTCAGTGTGAGAAGGTGTGCAGTCCTGCAGAAAAGATCAGTTGGAAAAGAGCAAGAAAAGAATTCGAGTTCGAGTGAGAAGAAGAGACGCGTGCGGTAACGGTCGTGATCATGTCACCCACATGTGACTTCTAGTCGCGTCGCGCGTCGGCCGTATACAAATATTTACTAACTCACTGACCCGTGATGGAAGATGTTGCTTTTTCACGGACATTAGAGCTACGATTTATCTGCATAACGGTAAGTTTACTGTTTAACAATTGCCCTGCCCTTCACTGCAGCACGGATCACAGGCTCCAATGCGAATGTTTGATCCTCAGGTTTTACAGAGTAAAGCCTGTCCCACAGAGGCTGAATAGGTTTAGGCGTTGGCCATGCTAAATCTTCGTTCCGAAGCCAGAGCCGCAAGAAATGTCGTCTAGCATGCACAATGCTCATTGAGATTTATATCATCCCATATGAAAGGAGATCAGCTCACGTTTTAGCTTCGCTATCCTTGAAGCCATCCCTCGCATGAAATATACTTAGGTTGTTAATATACTGGATATCGCCCTTTTGGAAATTAAGACCGAGGGAATATTTCTCAGCGAGAAAGTGAAGCGTGTCGAGGGCTTCTGCCTGAGCTTCCGTGATTGGCGGAATGTTTGGTGATCGAGGAAGACCAAGATAACCCGTAGAGTATCGTCGTCCGTATTGTATGATGATTTTAGAGTCGAGATAGTATAGCAGAGGTCGTAAGGTATATGGAGGATCCCCACCAAATCTACGACAACACAGATAATCAGCATCACACTACATCTCATCGTGGAGGATATGACAAAGACGATACGCACCCATCAACAAACCATGGCTCAGCTAGAGTCTTTATTAAGTCCGGTCTCGTCTTCGCAATCTCGTTATACACCTTCCAACTACTACTGATCCTCGATACTCCGCCTTCCTCTGCAGTTTCCAGAGCAAACAACGAGACGATGTCTGCCTGATCTGTATGGAACACTTGCTTGTCCGTTGTATATGCAGGACCTCCAATTTCTTCTGCACGATGGGTGGGTGTGAGATCTTTGATGTGAGATAACACCCCTCCATTCTTGTCTTGTAGGCCGCGAGTAGAGCCGATGTAGGAAGAGATCCCCGTGTAAATTAGGACGTTATCTGCGCGGGAGTAGGAGGACACTGGAATGGTGCGTAAGACAAAGAAACCTCTTCCAGCATGTAATTCCTTCGCAAGAGAAGCCAGAATCGGGCCGAGTGTCGGCAAAGGAAAGGTCGACGTCGAGATATGACCAAAATGTTTATTCAATCCTAATCATGAGAGGTGAGGGGTGTCTTCAGTTCTTATGAGGGAAGGAAACGCACCATGAAAATGATGTACCGCATCGTCTATCTCCTTCAAGTGTTCAGCACTCAGTTCAAACACCCACTGCTTTTCGTTATCCCAGTCTTTGCCTTCCCAGACGAGTGGGGAGTCCAAGTGCGATGGAAACCCTTCTGGTAAAGCCGTCAAAGGAAGGGAAGGATCCGCTTGAAGTCGTCGAGCCGTACGAGCTTTCCATTTAGCTTCGTCTGGATGATAAGATATATCAGGCTGTTTGGCGAGAGCCTTGATTGGTACGTCTCCTTGTAAGAAGTTGAGATTAGAAGTGTCGTTCAGAGTGGGGGCTTGCACTGCGACGGGAGACATTGTGTCGTGGTAGGAAAGACACTATTCTGTTATGGGATCTCTCGCACTTATCATTGCTATCAAGATTCGAATGGTGCAATTATGGCGTCGATTCCGTGGTGTCCCATGACGCCTTATGAGTTACATCACTTGCAGTGATACCTATATGTGAGATAAGCGAACCAGTAGCAACGAGAACGATTCCTAACGCAGGATTGAGAGTCTAAGTACATACAAAAGGTATCATTGCTGCCTTAATATCTAGCGCCACCTCTGGAAGCACCTCTGATCTCAGGTTCCAGAGGGAATGTCTGCTCGTCAGGAGTGACCGAATAATACAGTCTCTTCCAAGTAGGTTCAAGCTCCGCGGGAATCTTCCACGCCAGGTCTTCATTGCGGAGCCAGAGACGGAGGAGATGACGGCTGAAATAAAGAACGCGATGAAGCAGACGATCAACGATGACAAATCAATTTGCTCACGTATGTTCAGGTGTGTCGGTGAACGCATCCCTAGCGTGGAAGACGCTCAGGTTGTTGATGTACTGTAAATCACCCTTTTGGAAATTAAGGCCGAGTGAATACTTCTCGCCTAAGAAATGAAGAATATCGAGAGCTTCGGCTTGGGCTTCGGTGATGGGCGGGATGTTGGTAGATCGAGGGAGACCAAGGAAACCTGTGAATATACGGCGGGCATACTGAACGATGATCTTCGAGTCGTGGTAGTAGAGTAGAGGTCGGGTCGTATATGGGGGTGCACCGCCAAATCTACAGGCTTGTTTTCAGAAGAATTCTCAAGGATGCAGACAGAAATACGAACGTATCCAGAGGCCACGGCTCAGAAAGAGTCTTGATCAAGTCCGGTCTCGTCGCCGCTATCTCGTTGTATACCTTCCAGGTGCTACTAATGCGCGAAACGCCACCCTCCGCCGCAATCTCGAGAGCAAACAACGAGATGATGTCCCCGGCGTCAGTGTGAAATACCTAGCAGTTACAAAACGTGAGCAAAGGGAACTACTTTTGTTTAAGAGATAGAAAATAATGACCTGCTTATCGGTGGTATACGCAGGTGCGCCGATTGTCTTCGCAGGGTGAATATCTGTGAGGTCTTTGATATGCGCTAGCACGACTCCATTCTTGTCTTGGACGCCACGGATGGACCCAATGTACGACGATACTCCAGCGTATATAAGAGCATTATCTGCACGCGAATAAGAGGAGACGGGAATGGTTCTGATAACGAAAAATCCGCGTCCTGTGTGGAGTTCACGAGCGAGATCGGTGAGGATTGGACCCAATTTCGGAAGAGGGAACGTGGACTGGGAAATGTGACCGAGAGGTTTATTCAAGCCTAGACATGAACCAGTCAGTCAGAAGTCAGAATGTACACGTTGAAATAGGCTGCGTACCATGAAAGTGGTGGACAGCGTCATCTATCTCCTTCAATTCAGTAGCAGAAAGGTCATAAACCCATTCCTTCTCGCTCTTCCAGTCTTTTCCTTCCCAGACGAGAGGAGAATCGACCTTAGCGGGGAATCCCTGAGGAAGAGGGGTTGTAGGGAGCGTAGGATCCTCCGCGAGTCGACGAGCAGTCCTCGCCTTCCATTTCAGTTCATCTGGCTGATACTGGATGTCAGGTTGTTTTGGCTCGCTGTCCTGGGTTCTATGAGTGGAGATGTTGAGGGTGTCTTTGAGGACATCTGCAACGTCTGAAACGGTAGTTGTGATAGTAGCCATGAGGGAATCAAGGAGATAAGAGGAAGGATAGAGAGATGATTGTGAACGCAAGAATCTGACTTGATAAAGATATAAACAGCTCGGTAAGGAGTTGCAAAAAGGCGGTCGAATGGTGTGAGATGGCGTGAAACTGCGAGAAGACTGTAAGCAAGATCTCACGTGACTTCTAATGCTGAACATGCGCGCAAAACAATGCGGAGGCATTCCGCAAAGACGGGGATAGATATTGAAATTACAAGAGATTCCAGATTCCAGAAAGCAAAGAATGAGATAGCCGGGAGCAATGGTAGGCCAGTCTAAAGTTTCGACCGAACTGGAGCATTGATATCGATGGTATCAAGGATGTTGCAGATAGCCTGCGCTAACTCATCTGGTTTCTCCTGGACAACCTGATATCAAAAGTCACCTTAGGATTCGTATTTACAAACCAAGAAAATATGACCACACCATATGCCCCGTATCTTCAATTCTTGCGACAGATGCAGCCAGTCTAGGAAAATCATTGCTCAGAGAGTCTTGAATATGGGTAGGCCTATTTACAACCAGACGCTAAGATTTACAGTAAGCGAGATGTCATGTCGAAGGCTAACTCACACTATCTCTGCCCTGCTACCCCATACAACATGGATAGGGAGCGAATGACATACACGTCCCATCTCGACAGCAGCCTCGAAATGAGGATAGATATCAGGATAGGATATTGCTTCTTGATTGCGATCACATTTCAAGATGACCCGGGGCGGTGGGTCGGGAGCATCTTGAAGACCATAGTCCTGAACGATGGTCAGCGAGAACATTCTAGACAAAACGGTGTAAGAAGGGCTTACGACCAGCAATCGAACAACTCGAGAATCCCACAGGTTCCAGGGAAATCGTTTGCTCAGCCACGTGAATGCTTCATCCTTGTTAGACCATGTGTCACGTCGAACGGAGGTGGCAGCAACGACAAATTTGATACTCGCGGTTCGAGCATCGAACTGGGCATCGAATACTTCTTTGGTGACAATTGTAGGCTCTACGAGGATGAGGGCGACATATGGTAGGCAGGAAGCCAGGAATTCCTTCACGGTAAGCATTCTAGGATTAGACTACTCAGATGAGGGGGAATAGGAGCTTTGACAAGAACCTACACAGCGCCCGCTCCGGCGGAATGGCCCATAGGTACGATACGGTGGCCTCTCATACGCGCTGATCGTACGAAAGCAGTGATGGCACTTGCCCATTCGAAGACAGCTGAAACTTAGCCATCAGAAAACGGAAATCCACGCGACTACAAGATGGAGCTTACAAACGCCTTGAGGTCGAGATCCTAGTGCATCCTGATTGAGCACAGCTGCATCTCCATGATTCTGCCAGTCGAATGCCCAAACTTCACGGATCTTATGAAATTTGTCTTTCGAACGCTGGAGTTGGAAAACACGTCCGATGGTGGGTTCCCATTGCTCTTTATCTGAACAAAATAGGGTAAACTGGACGAAATTACCGGAAGTCAAGATGAAGTTCCTTACGCGATCCTATGCAATGTGCGGTCAACAGTGTCAAGCCATCTGTTTCGGCGAGTGAAGTAGATGTCGTATATCGCTTCGCTGTCATCTTAAGACCGGAACCAGATGGACCCTCTCTGGCAGGGCTATCAAAGACAAAGGATTCAGCTCTCAGCGATCGCATCTGCAGGTGGGGTTCGTGAGGAAATTGTTCATCTGTGGGCTTCGAGAGATCATACCGACATCCTGATTTTATGGTGGAAGATTCGGATAGAGAGGGGATCATTGCTGGGTGTCGAACGCTTTATTTGAGCTATCTCTAGACGGAATTCGAAGTTAAGAGCACTAGGCGGGTGTCTGGGAAGAGCACAAGTTTCGAAGTCTGACCACGGACCTTGCACTGAACGCCACCGGAACTTTGCTAACTTCCCTCATCGTCTCCTCGATACACGCGTTTTCCTATCTGTATCGAGAGGAATGGACCACATCTTGAGGATATATAGGCGGATAACATTACCAACTTGTTACGCTCACGATACGAGTCTCTTTCTTGCGGAAAACTTGCGAAAAACACGGTTTTTATTCACTCAACTCTGACCTATCCTCGGTTCCATTCGCGGATCTGCTTTCTCCGGTCTTATACATACTTTCACGCTCCCATGAACAATTAACGCTCCCAGAGAGGGCGTATCTGCGTCGGAATCCGTTGACTTTGACCCGATAGCCACCTGGCTTCCTTGGAAGGCGAAGCGCCCAACTTCTACGCGGTTTTGACTCCCCACGAAGCGAATGCAGCTCATCCATGCGAATGGACCGCATTGAAGCATCGGACAGTGTACTTTTCCGCTATTGTTAGTCAGGTGCACTCCTTCCACCATTTCGTACGTCAAAAGTACTCCTCTTTATCTACAATGGATGTCTGTAGGCTCCTGGTGCTTGTGAGATAAAATCGGAACGACGAACTTAGAATGTGATCCAGACCTCGTTGATAACTCAAATAGATAGGCACGGTACAGTGTTGTTGTCATTATCTTTTCCACGCAAAATTCTGACGCTTTGTGTACAGTCGAAGACTGAATATGTCTCTATCGTCGTTATCATCTCTGGTCAATGTCTACGCTATGTATAAGCTCTTGGCTGTCCGATATTGGCAGCCCAAATTTGTCTCAACTGAAACGCTGGATGTTCTCTACTCTTGGAACGGCCATCAAGACCGCGTTGTGGTCGCAGTCGTATTTGACCTCTGCTCTCTAAATTCATATCTGCGCCTGCGCATATCGACAACGACATGATCCACCCCGTTCTGCGAGGATGTTTTGACACGGCGCAGCTGATACAGCCTTGCAATTGCATTACCAGGGACCGAGCGCTTTGTATAAAACCTCGAGTCTTCGTATGAAAACAATGTCCCATAATTTTCATCAAAGCATTCCTCCCCAGCCTACACTACCGTGACCATGCGCATATCTCTCTTCGTCGCAATCTCTGTGTGCGCATCTTCGGTGGCAGCAGCTCCGCCTGCCATACGTAACAACTATATCGTTCACGAGAAACGCATAGATCATCCCTCATGGACACCTACGCGACGACTTGAGGGGCATGTACTTCTACCCCTACGCATTGGGCTGCGACAACAGAATCTGGAAGACCTACCCGATTTGCTGATGTCAGTCTCAGATCCCACTTCTCCCTCCTTTGGTCAGCATTGGAGTCCAGAGAAAGTAGCCGATGCATTCGCTCCCGACCCTCGTACTCAGGCAGCCGTCCAAGGATGGCTAGTCGACTCGGGATTCAAGATGGAGCGGCTTCGTTTGAGCCATAACAAGGCATGGATCGAGGTTCAGAATGCTACTGTCAGGGAGGTCGAACATCTCCTTGACACAGAGTATCATGCGTACACTCACACAACCGCAAAACAACACATTGGTACGCGCTAATTTCCTTACATATACCAAAGTCGTTCTAATCTCCTCGCAGGTTGTCACTCGTATTCTATCCCAGATCATTTGCAGGAACACATTGATATAATCACTCCAACAGTACATTCGACCATCGAAGTCTCCGGTACGCCTGCTAAGGGAAGTTTGTCCGATGTATCCCCCAGAAAGCGAGACCTCAGACGCTCTCTTCCTACTGGTATATTGGGTTGCGACGAAATGGTCACTCCGGCGTGTCTTCAGTCCTTATATAACATCACATACACGGCTCAGGTCAAATCAAACAACAGTTTTGCCATCGGTGAGTGCCGGTGTTCTGCTACATATTCGTTTACCGACTGAGGTGTATGTTCTCATACAGTCAGTCACGGTGGAAATTCCTTCTTACAGTCAGATCTCGACACGTTTTTTGCCAACTTCTCTCCAAGCTCAGTTGGGACGGCTCCGCTGTTCGTTTCCGTCGACGGAGGTGATCTCTTTTTCGTGTAATGATCCGACGGAGATCACTGCTGATACACATTATAGGAACCTTGGATGACGTCAATGAGACAGATCATGGGGAGAACGATTGGGCCTTGGAGTATGCCATGACACTCGTGCATCCTCAAGAAGTCACAGTATTACAGGTCGGAGATAAAGACATATGTGAGAGACCAGCCCTATAGGACGCTACCTTCCAGCGATACTGAGCACCCTCCATTTCAGCTGCATACGAGGGAGGATTCCCCGGCTTCAATGAATGGCTCGACGCTGTCGACGGCTCATATTGCACTTTTGAGGGAGGCGACGATCTGACATTCGACCCCCAATTTCCCAATCCGCGTCCTGGAGGGTTCAATGATCATTCTTGCGGTATCATCAAACCTCCCAATGTCGTTTCAATCTCATCGGCTGACGAAGAACACCGTCTCACTCCTTTCTATACCGCGCGCCAGTGTCACGAGTACGCAAAATTGGGATTGATGGGTGTCAGCATACTGTATGGATCTGGAGATACTGGTGTTGCGGGTGCGACTACGGGATATTGTCTTGATAAGAATGGTATGTGCTCCCACATTCATTTCTTTGTATGCAATCATAAGTCATCGTATTGTACATAGGTTCCGTAAACCCCAACGCCACAACGTTTAACCCTCCCTGGCCGGGCTCATGTCCTTGGATCACTTCCGTTGGAGGCACTCAGGTCAAGGCCAACGCATCTACTACTGATGCAGAACCAGAAGAAGTGTGGAACGAGGCTCTTGGCCTTGGCTTCTTCACATCCAGTGGAGGAGGCTTTAGCAACCGTTTTGCAACCCCTGGTTATCAAACCCATGCTGTCTCCACTTACCTATCTTACCTCCGAAAGAAAAACCCAGGCTTACTTGCACATTTCAATGCCACCGGGGTAAGCTCTTCATGACCTCTTTCTGTGTGTGTGAAATAATCATTCTAATTGACCTTGTAACTTGCAGCGTGGGTTCCCTGATCTCAGTATCAACGCGTGAGTCATCTGTATGGCTAGTCTATTTGAATTGAATCAAACTAAAATCCGTTCAGACGTCAATATGTCACAGTCGAAGATGGAGAACTCACCACAAACAGCGGGGTATCTGGTGGCACTCCTGTCGTTGGCTCCTTGATCACTCTTATCAACGACGCTCGTCTTGCCATCGGCAAGAAACCTGTCGGTAAGTCATTCTATGTTCAGATCCATCCAGTTGTCGATGCTGATTAAGTACCTCAACATGAACAGGTTTCATCAACCCAGTGGTTCGTTTTCCGGGTATCAGTTTCTTGTCGCAACTTCATTGACGATCGGACTGGCTCCCATCCCAGATCTATTCTCCTGCGTTCGCCTCTGCGTTTCGTGACATTACGGCGGGTAGTAACACGGGGTGCAAAGGCTGTCAGTGTTTCTACTCATCCTCCCTTTCTCTTCTTGATCGTCCTCGTCATCTAAACACTCTTCTGGGACTTTTTTTCAGTGCAAGGTGAACAGAATGGAGGCTTCCCTTCGTACGTTGCTTCAAACCTCTAGTATCATCTCATAACATCTCTCAACTCGACTGCTCCCTTTTGTATCTGCAGTGCTCCGGGATGGGACCCTGCAACCGGTATGTTTGGACCGTCATTATCATATACGCAAACCGCTGACCTCACGACGTGCAGGCCTAGGGACACCCGATCTATCCGTGCTGCTCAAGTTGTGGTCGGCATTACCCTGATAAAGAATCTCAATCTCAATCACAATCACAATCACTGCGGCCGACCAGCGTAATTCTGTTGAACGAGGTTGTGTCGTCCTGCAGACGTAGTACAAACATCCCTACATAGTCACTCTTTACCGTCGCGTAGCTAGTCTTCACACAATCTAATACCGTACGTCCATTGTCTTCGGGTTAGTGTCAGTGCTCAGTCTTCCACTTCACAAATTCTTTATCCCGTAAATGATGTCTATAGCAAAGTATACAAATGCATTTCTTTTCTTCAAATGCAATGCATGAGACGAAGGATATGTAGTATCAGTAAGTAGGTGCATCGAATCACTTAGTCTGGAATCAAATGCCGCGATAAAATCGTCAATCGAATCGACTTTTTTTCGACTCTTTATCCTTCCATCATTTCTTCCGGTGGTGCTCCTCCACCACCTCCTCCACCTCCTCCACCACCGCCTTGTTCTTTATCTTTCCGCGTAGCTTGGACAACGTCGTCTACTCTCAAAAGCATACGAGCAGCCTGTAAAATAGAAGGGAGAGGGGTCAACATAAGACAAGCATCACATCAAGAGAATGAATGAATGATCAAACAAACAAACGTACCTCGATGGCGGTTTTGAAGGTTTGAATCTAAGATAAGAAAAGATAAGGAAACGCCACGGGTCAATAAAATGGATCAAGGACAGTGTATTTTTTGACGTTTGTTTACCTTGACGCTGGCAGATTCGTACAGACCATAAGTTTTCATGTCCACGATCTGGCCCGTCTCGCCATTCACACCCCACGAATGCTCTCCGTTGGCATGTTTTGCCTACCAAAAACAAAACAAAAAGATGACGTCATTAAACAATTAGTTATCCACGTTGAGAGATCCCCTCGTTCGTGGGACGGACGTACCCTCAACTCCGTCAACACCCGAATAGCATTACCCCCACTATTCTGCACCAACGTCCTCGGAATAACCTCCATAGCATCAGCGACGGCTCGATACGGCCACCCCTCCACACCAACGATCGTCCTCGCCTTTGCCTGCAAACCAACGCTGACAGCCATCTCGGTTGCTCCGCCGCCAGGGGCGAGGAGGGGGTTGAAGAAGACGTTGCGGGCGACGGACATGGCGTCTGCGAGGTTTCGGTCGATTTCGTTCAGGATGTCTTTGGAGGGTCCGCGGAGGAGGATGGTGCATGCTTTTGGGGAGGTGCAGTCTGTGAGGAATGTGAAGTATCTGTGTGGAGGGGTGAAGCGATTGTCAGATGTCATAGGAGAAATGAGGATTAGGGAAGGCAGGGGTTAGTGGGTTGGGAGGTACGCACTCGTCTCCGATTTTCTCGATGTTGAAGAGACCGCATTTCGTGCCTACGTCGGCTTCGCGGAGGTCTTCGACGCGGTTGACGATGGTGGCGCCGACGGCGAGCGCGATACGGTTGTTATCCGACTTGCGGACTCGTCGGAGGGCAGAGACGTTGTGTTTCTCGAATACGTGTTGTGCGATGTCTGAGCTCGTAATTAGATATATCCAGTTGAACAGAAGTAGACGCAACGCACCAGAGACACCTTTCTCGGTGATAACAAGATCGGGTTTGAATTCCAGAATTTTATTGACGAGGGCCTTGACCTGCTCCTCCTCGATATCCTGAGCCCGCTCCCAATCTCCCTCCTTCGAAAACTCCATATTAGTCTGCGACTCCCCCTTCTTATACTCCAACGGACAATCCAACAAAATAATCCTCGGATTCGCAATCCGTCGCCGCATATTCGGATGCGTGATATCCTTATTCAACATAACCCCATTCAACACCCTACTCTCCTCGATCTCCCCCCCAGGGATCTTCTCCACCCTCGCGTACCGCTTAATATCGACCGTCTTCATACCGTTCTCGTCTTGCGCGACGGTGCGGACGGCTTGTAAAGCGAGTTTGCACATGAGGTCGGACCATCGGAGGACGAATTTGGTGCCGATGGAGGTTTTGATTAGGGCGAGCATTTCGGAGTCGTTGGAGGTGTTGATGGGGGTGGAGATGCGTTGGATGATTTGGAGGGATTCTTTGAGGGCTTTGGTGTATGCTGAGATGATGACGACGGGGTGGATGTCGCGTTCGAGTTGGGATAAGGATTGGGCGAGGATTTCACCGGCTGATGATTTCAGAATGTTGGTTAGTCAGTCAGTCGTGGAAGAAGAAAAGTAGGGATCGATGATGGAAAAACTAACCAAGAATGATAACGCTCGTCGTCCCATCTCCACACTCTTCGTCCTGCGTCCGACTGAGCTCAATCATGTTCTTCGCTGCAGGATGGGCAACATCGATCTCTCGCAAGATGGCGTTACCGTCGTTTGTTAACCTGGAAAGAAAAAAAACTGTGTCAAGTACAGTACGGAAGCACACGAAAACGAAAAAGAGACGACGGGCAAAACTTAAACTTACAGAATACCACCCATGGGATCCAGAATCATTTTCAGCATGGCTTTGGGGCCTAGACATGTTCTTATAACGTCAGCTACAGTCTGTAAGGTCGTTTTTTTAGCATCGATTTCTTCTTCCCCAAGGTCAAGTAGGATATGGAGGATATGGCACTGACTTTGGCAGCTGTGATGTTTGAGATTTGGGCTTTTCGACCAGACTGTCGCTCTGGCGCCGTGTCTGGGGTGAAAATTGTGTGAGACGAGTCTGAGGACGAATTGGGGTGGATTTTCAAGACATACTCATTACGAAAATGGGGGCTTGACCTCCAGACATGGTGGATGAAGGATGGATATATAATTTGTTGGAGGAAAGTCGCGAACGCGCAAGTCACATTTTGCGGTGTTTGGCATGGCCTTCTACTTGCCGTGCCGGCATCGCAGATTCCAAGCAGATTCCAGAATTCAGTGCGGTAGGTACAAGGTAGGTACAAGGTAGATATGTGTCTTACGCAGGTCAATCAATTACAAGTACACGGCGTGATATGACATGAAGAATTGTAGTGCAATAAAAGGGAAATAGGTGCATCGCAGATATCTCTGAGGCCGATATTGTGGCAAGATAACGAACGGATTATCTGTCTAGTGCCTAGATTGCCCTTTGAATCAGGACCGACTTTCGGTGGAGATGAGACTATGATACTGGAAAGCTCCGGGGTTCGATGAGTGATGTTAGAACTCATGCTGTCCTCGATAATGTGTCGGAGAAAACATGAATTTCGACCTCAGAAGACTTTTTAGAGATATACGAGGCATGATATGATGTTGAACGATGCAACTCGTCCCGAGATATAATCTTCCACAAGCCAGATAGTTCCATATGAGACATAGCCTAGTTTACTGAAGACTTGGAGACGATTGTGAAGGAAATCGTGCAAGTGAAAGCACCTAGATCATAGCAGTCGACTGATTCTGAGCGTGGACTTGCCGGTGAGTTGGACTTTCTTGCCGGCGCCTCCTCTCGTAACTACGACCAGTTCTTTTGTTTTAGAAGAACTGACGTGCTCATGAACGGGTAGGATGAAGAGATGAATGATTGCTAAAAATAGTGACGCGTGACGGCAAACCATTGAATAGCCGTGAGACTTGCGCCACAGTGCTGCATAGAATGAACTGAAATGAAAGTAAGTATTAGTAGTATAAGTATGAACACAGAATGACATGACACGAAGGCATAGTCCAATACAAAGTAAGCAGTACGAATTCAACATGGGGTAGAGCAGAGAATGAAATCATACAATCGCAATCGTTTACAGCCACAGCCACCTCTCCCCCTCAAGGATGATGGCGTCGGTTCCGCTTCACTCTCCCATGGCCAACACCTACTAGTAAACTCTCAGGCCTCTTCCCAAGTGCAGCAAGGAATGACCTCGGACTGTCCAAAATGGAGGCCGCTCTGCGCTTTGGGGTTTGAGCTGATGGGAAAGCGTCGAGCACGGGAGGGCGATAGTTCAGATTGAATCCAAGCTCCAATAACCCGACGTCAGGGTCCTCGGTCTCGACACGCTCATGAGCTGTGGGCACATCGGATGGATAGACACTCTTCGTCACCAGTAGATCCTGAGGGCATTCCGATCCAGAGAAAGGGTCCGAGTTAGTGTCTTCTACCTGAGCCGTAATCAGGGCCCGGGGTGGACCCGACTCGGACGCCCTGGAGTTGGAATCGAAGGTCTCGTTGACAGGAGTTTCGCGAATGCTGCTGCTGCCACCAGATTGAGTTGATAGACATTCAGCATTGACATCGTAAGTATCGGCGAGCATGGATCCTCGTTCGTCTTCGCCGACCGAAGAATGGCGACAAGTGAAATACTCCCAGTCGTCTTCGTCTTCCGTTTCCGTTGAGAATCCCGTCACGGTCTCGCCACCCTCGTAATTTGAAGACGTCCCCTCAATCCCGATCCGCAAGTCCAAGTCCAAGTCCAAATCCAAATCATCAAACACACGCGCCTCGACGTCGACTTCCTCGCCTTCCGAGGCAGTCGATTCCTCGGTGAATCCCAGTCTATCACATTCTTCCACGTCCACGTTAAGACACGCTGGTACTCTCACCTCAGGGTCCAGGAATATCCCCGGGTCGCCCAGATACACTGACCACCCATGGCCATCAGAATCAGAATCAGATAAATCGGAACGAACAGGACGTCCCCATTGCTTATTGAAGCCATTCGCTATGGTGGACGCGGACGTCGAAGGGAAGATTTGGTTCATAATTCGGCCTATCTAAAAAACTGATCAGGCGAGAAGCTCGAATGACTCGGATGAGGGACAGGACAATTAGGGACTCACCAGAAACGAAGTCCCCCCGCACGGGGACAGTGCTACTAACCTAGCGTCGAAACAATTGGGGTCGATATGTGGAAATTCAATAGGTGCCACTTGTTCATGATCACGCGGGCCCAGAGCTAGGAGTCTCCGAGAAGCTTCAGCAGATATTGCCGAAGAGTAATCTTCGAGGAAACGGAGGGCTTCGTGGGTGAGTGGCAGACCGGTGGAGGGTGGTACTTCACCTGTACCGGCACCTGGATCTGTACCGGCACCTGTCTGACAGTGAGACTCGGAGGCATACAAGGACAAGGACGAGGACAAAGACAAGGCACAGCGAAGGTCATAGAATATAACCCCGACGCGGTTATCCCAATCCCAATCGAAGGTGAAGAATCGACCGGTGGGTTCGTTCGAGTTGGTGGTGGTGGCAGTGGAGAGCGCTCGAAGTTCGGTATACACGCTTTCTGAGAAGAGGTGTCTCCATTCTGGACCGAACCATATATGTTTTGGAGTGGCTTTCGATAAGTTTTGGGACGCGTTATCGAGGCTGCCAACGATGGAGGACATGGACATGGGGGAGCATTTGCATACATTCGACGCGGTTGAAGTCGTCATTGTTGTTGTATGATGATGCCACTGAAAGGTTATGGTGGTGGATGAAAGGAAAGTGAGGAATTTCGTACCCTATTTATAGCTTTCTTGAAAGCGCGGGCGGCGGACGCTTGGGCGGGACGTTTCGTCCAAAAATCAACTCCGATTCCGACGCGCTTTTGGTCAATCAATGCAATTACATTCACAACGAACGAACGAACGTGTTACCTCAGGCTACAAATCAAATCAAATCAAACAAACAAACCATGTCCGCCCCAGTACCCGAGCCACTTGACAGTATCACCATCATCCAAAACTCCAACCTGGGCCAATGTATCGCTGACCGCTCGGGTTTTGGTGGTTTGTAATAACGCTAGACCCATGGCCTCCCGTGCAGTGTCGGAACGAGTGCCTGCGCGTAAGAAGTCGAGTAGTGAGAGTGCTTTGATGTGTGTGATATTGACCGACGACGAGTCGGAGTTGGTTGAGAGCGTTTCGAGGGTGGAGAACCATGTGGCGTAGGGGACTAATTGGATGGGTTGTTGACGGGCAGTGAGGTGATCTTTGTTCAGGATGGTCGTTACAGCAGATAATATTGCGTTCCAAGTTGTCGGATGAGGATGGACGAGATGTAGGTATTGGTGGGGCGTCTTTGAGAACAAGATGTCTACGATCTGTGAATTGCCCATTAGGTCGGTCAGTCAATGCTCCGAATAAAAGGCTTAGATTTAGATTTTAGACTTGCCGAAGCTGCAGCGACGTCGACAGGGAGCCAAGCCACGACGGTGTCGGGAGGGAAAATAGGCAAGATACCGAGAATCTTGCCGGTCTGGATGATGTGTGGCACCCAATCTGTGACATTCCATGCACCGTTCACTCTTGATCCCGATAATTGTCCAATTCGGAGATTGGTGATGCTGAGTCCTCGTTGTCGGGATGCTTCGAGGAGGATCTGTGCGTTATCAGAAGAGATTCGAGGTTTATATATATGGTATGGTATGGGGTGTCGTATTTTGATGCGATGAGGAACATACCCGTTCAGAAACCCATTTCGACTCTCCATAGCCGTTCCCAAGCGCAACACGTGGATCGTCTATGGCTTCTTCTGGGACCGCGATGTCTTTGTTCCAGCCTCCAAGCGTGCCTATGGACGAGGTGAAGATGATGCGAGGCGCTTTGGCTTGGGGTGATTTCAGGGAGAGATCCACGAGATCACGGATGCCGCGGACGTGCGGTTCGAAGGACTGAAGCGTTAGGTTGAAATCGAGACGCCAAGCGGTGTGGATGATGCTGGTGATTGAGTTTTGGATCTGCAAAGCGAAGCGAATTTGTTATTTGAGTACTAGTAGGTCCGGTGATGCAAATGAGATGGACTTACCGTCTCGTACGTCCGTTGATCAACACCCAGATTACTGTGCGTTGCATCACCTTCAACCATGATCAATTTAGGATCTGAAAGGAGTCCAACGTCAAGTCCCCGGTCTTGAAAGGCCACCTTTTGGCGCTCTAATACGGATATCATTCCTGTGCCCTTCGTCCGCCGATTGAGAGCGTAGACTTTGGAGACACGAGGGTCGTTGAGAAGATAGCCGAGGAGATACGACCCTAGGGCGCCGGTGCTTCCAGTGAGAAGTATGATTTCACCAGAGTGGCCCGCGGGATTGTCTTTGAGGGGGGAATGCGCGGAGAAGTCTGACGTGTATTTGGAGATCATATCTAGCATTGCTTTGACATGCTCCGCATCGGAATCCGCGCTAGACAGCCTTGCGGCGCCGCTGGCGGTAAGCTCGTCGTCGAGGATCAAGTGGACGATAAAGTCTTCCAAAGCTTTCTGCGTTGGGTGCTCAAACACAATATTATGGCTGATCTTCGTGTGAGGCTGAGCAGCAGTCGTTTCTGCAGAGACCTGCCGCAACCCGTGAATCAGAGCGTTTCGAATGTGAGTCGCTTGGAGGCTATATATCAAAGCGTGAGCCATGAGCCCAAGCACAGCACACCGAGGACAGAATCCGATAGCTTACCTGTCACATCCTTGAGCGAAAAGATCTCCCTCGCGATCAATGGGAGCTCCATCACCGCCAATAGTTCCGGAAATTATGCGAGCAACGAAAGCTCGAAGTCCATCTTCATCCCATTTCTCAGGCGGCTGTGCCCAATCACTTGTTATCGCCTTCTCAACGTTATCGTATATCGCATCAATCTCGGTAGCATAACTCGTGAGCACAGGATTTCGAGCGACTAATCCCTTCGACGTTCTGTGGAACGGTTTGTTGACTGGATCACAGATCAGGATGTATTCTTTGAAGATGCGGGAATGGGTTGGAGCGAATTTGTTGGCAGCTTCTATAGACGGCCAGATCGCGTTTCGGAATTTCTCGATCTCTTTGTCATTGCTGAGGTCAACGGGGTATGCAGGCTCGACAGCGACGCCTACTTGATTGCGAGAGCGACCGAAGATGACGACTCCCTGGACGTTTGGGTCTGCTGTTATTATAGATTCTAAGAGTATCATGAGCGATAACTTCGTTTATGAGAACGATTATCATACCGAGCGGTCCTGGGTTCGTTTTCTCTCCGTTTCTAAAGCAAGCACGAAGACTCAGTAGCCGTCGTTAATGATATCGAGTGAGAGAACGGAGACATACGCCATGATGATCTGGTCATCAGTGCGACCAACAACTCTATAGAACCCTTTCTTGGTGGGATGCTCTTGCATCAAATCATGAGTGTCGTAACCTCTTTCTCCCGGAACGTTAAAAACAGAGGGATGGCTGCTAGCACATTCCTACAATGATCGTCATCGCATGCGTCAAACTTCCCGAGGACCGCAAATAAAGATACCACTCACGAAAACTTGCAGAACGGCATTGCCGCTATCATCTGGAATAAATCGAGCGTTGACACTTACAGGCAATTTTCCGTACTAGAGAATCATTCAGGACAGGAAGAATTTAGGTGTAAATATATCTCGATCAATTTTACCTGCCAATCCTTTCCAAGGGGTTCTGCAAGGAAATTACGGAACAAAAACCCAGATTCAGTCCTACATGCATGAGTCACGGTCAAAATACGCAAGTCAACCGTGGAGAAAGATATACTTGCGATCCATATAACACACGGAGCTTGACACCCGCTGAAACCATCTTATCTCCTGCATGCTGAGCAAGGGGGCCACCACCGAAAGCCTATGACATCCCAACACGAACGGCATCAGGACTTGACGCCCTCAGATGAAAGAAAAAATATTCTTACCAAGATGTCCAACTGGCATAATTGCTTCATAGCCTCCTGGCTCTCCGACCATTCCTACATAAAACTAGTGAGTAAACTGAGATCGAAAAAAAATCATACGCTTCTGCAAACCTCTATGAAAGTCGGGAATGCTGTGGTGATAGTTGACCTTGATCGAACCAAGGCATCTAAATAAACGTCAGCAGTCGGGATCAAGGGGTGGTCTGTTGGTTTGAACAGGGCTATAATAGCTCCACCTATTTTTTATATCGATATCATTCGGTAGAGTTCGAAACGGCATACAAATAAGAATACTGACATGCGAATGGAGCGCCAAGTTGCGATGCTACACCCATAGCGTGAAATGTCGGAGAGGCCATTGCCCCAAATATTTCCCCTCCGATATCGGTCTCTCCCATCCAGTACGAGTTATACCATTCCAAAGTCGCTTGCTGGTTGAGGTAGATGGGCTTAGGAAATTTCGTACTCCCGGAGGAGTGAAGGATAATGCAGGGCCACTCGGGATTCGCATTTGCGTTGGAGAAAGACGGAAGAGACGGAAGAGGTGGTAACAAATCAACGGGTTTGTTGTCTTGGATGCTAGAAAAGAGGTCCAGAGGGCGCGGAGGGAGGACGAGCTTGAGGGGGTATCCAGATTTCTCGAGTTCAGTCAAGACTTCTTGAGTAGTTTTTTCGAGTGGAGAAGACGCATGACCAGGAACTGGAATTGAACCGATTAACACGTTGCTAGAAGTCGATGTAATGAGGTGGACTAGAGCCGGCGCTGAGTTTTTCGGTGAAAGCGGAAAAGGCTGCAATTTTTTCAGGACCAAGAGATTGGGCAATAGTGGAGAAACTCACCTGATATCCCGCGCGCAATAAAGCCAGTATGGTCACACAATATGTGAATGCGTCCACGCTGGTCAGAATGGTAACGATGCGCGGCTTTCCGCTTTCATCTGCAGGTCCCCCTGTAATTGTATCCAGAAGTTGACGACCGAGAGTGTGCACCAGTCGTCCAACTACGGATTTGAGTCCTTGGTTAGCGATCATGCTCTGGAAACACACTGGAGGCCAAACTCACGTTGCAAGTACGTTATCTGTCCGCCGCCTTCGTCTCCGGCAGCGATGAACTTTGCGTAGAGGTGATCCTTGCTATGTTGGATGTGCCAATCGATCATCTCGTTCACGAACATCGATCCATCAAGCGGAGGATGAACAAAATCTGCGCATTTCTGCCCTTGAGCAGTAGTGAAAACGATAGGTGGAGCAGATAGAGCGGACATATTATTGTCGAGGCGATGACGATTGTCTGTAGGGCAGCGTTTCTTATGAAGCTCGTCACCGGAAGATAGATAGCACGATGATCCTAGTCGGCGATGGTGAATTGCTACTTGCGGACAGTAGCGCAGAAGTGAGGGTCATGCATACTCCTCACAACAACACATTCATCGCTCTATTTTCAGATGACAAGAGAATAATGCTCCCAGCAGCCTCGGCAGAAGTTGATGAACCGATGGCCGCGGGGTCGTGAGACTGTAGGAATGAAGATGAGGCGTTCCTCTTGTCTACAAGGAGTATATTCAGACGCTTAAGACGTACCAAACACGAAATCTCAACAAACGGTGTAATCCTGGACCGCTGGGGGCGCAGAAGCGATTTGATTCTTGGTAAGTGGCTCATCTTTGAGACGGTCAATTATAGAAGCCCCACTCGTGATATAGAATATGCTCAGAGATCGAACAATCCTCATGAGAAGTAGAACTTTCGAAGAAATCTGGCACTCCGATGCGGGGTAAAGTCATCTATCGAAGTTCTGCAAATCAGAGATGATCAAAGGGCTCGGTAACTGGGCCAATGAAAGAGCGATACGCTCACCATACAAATGTACTATTTATGTCGGTTCTATCTATATCGAAGACCAGTAATAGTCATGGGGTTTGTTTCGAAATCCGGAAAGTGGGTACAACAGAATGGCATGGACCGGCCAACGTTGTCGGCATCAGGATCTGGAGACCAGGGTTCGACGACATTCACTACGATAACGCATTTCTAAGAACAACGAGCCAGAATAGCCATCATATGAACTTCAGCGATAAAGAAGCCGACAGTTACCTAGAGTAGAAGTGACGGTGCACCATCCTTCACCCAAAAGCTAGTATAGTATGGCACTGCAGTCATAGAGATGCCAACCTATAAATTCTGCGTTTTCACGATGTAGAGACCAAATCTGAAATATTTCTTGGAACTTGCAATGGTATCGTTAGAACACTCGGAAGTCACATTGGTCACAGTCACCGTCATTTCCCCATCGTTTGCAGTTTTGCATCTTTGAGTGCATCTCTGCATGTGCTATGGACCAACGCGGGCGAACGGTCGAGAAGCTCGAGGTAGAGAGTGAAAAGGAAAGAGAGCGGCGGATCAGTATGTCTATTTCTTCTCACTTCTAGTTCTAGCCTTCACTTTAGATGTAGGAGCTGCACTTGAGAAACTCAACAATACCTCTTCTTCTTCGACATCTGGATTCTCAAAGGATAGCAGGCTTCCACCATTTGATTTTGGAGACAGGAAAACATACCCTGTACCACCGCCCCATCACCGTTCGTGTTCTTCGATCGTAGTTTGCTCTCATACTGATTTATCAAACAGTTCTGTCTCGAGTACAAGAATTTCTGCCTCAAATGGAGGCTTCAAACGCCATACTTTCTCAGCGTGCCCGAGCGGATCCTCAGAGTATCGACATTGAGACTATTGAAGAAGGAGCGCATCAATACATTGAGATGGTGAGTCATAAGCGCAAATCATGCACTCCCTCCCTAACCCTTGTTCACAGAACCTGGGACTCGGGGTATTTGAGCAACGCAAAAAACCCTCCAACGAGACAGACGAAGACGCCAACATGTCCAGCGCTTCCTCTTCTTCGAACACCAGCTCAGAGTCAGACTCTGATTACGACTCGGACTCATCTTCTGAAATCATTACTTGTCCCTTACCCGCGGCGAGACTCATCAGACCCCTCCCGAAGCGAAGTGCAACCCGTCCGAAAATTGTAGTCATCGGCGGCGATACAACTCGATCTTCGAAGTGAAGGCGTGATAGGGGGTGGGTTTTTTAGGCTTCGTATCTTTTTGTTTTTATACCTCTTGCTGTTCCTTCTTCTCCTCTGCGTAGTGTATGTCGGATCCTTCAGCAATCTCTACTCAATCTCATTCGATGTATGATTATCTTGATGAAATCCTTCGCGTTGAATCGCACTCGTATTCTAAGGTTTGCCTACCAAAGCTCAGAGGCTTGGCCACTCCAAAATAGCGAACGAACACACAAATCGTACCAAGTCGAAGACGCTCACGGCTCAACACTCACGGATCATAGCGACTATACAGTAGGTACCATTGATACTAACGTACTAATGTCTCATCTAGAATAGTAGAACAGGTTGTACAATCTATTTTCTTTTTACAAAAGTCTTCTTCTATCTCACACTAGCGCGGCCATCTATGCAAGGAGGGAGCGACCCGTCATCTCTTCGGGTTGAGGTAAGCCCTACAAGAACAATGGCACAGTCAGCGGTGAAGGACCAAAAGAAAGAGAAAGGATACGCACAAGGAGAGCCAAAACGGTCGGAGCAACATCACACAAAGCACCCTCATCCTCTCCCTCCTTATCAACGGTGAACTTGTATTTCTTTGGGTCACCAGTCATAATGAAAGGAACTGGGTTAGTAGTGTGCGCCGTGTGGGGAGCACCAGTCTCAGGGTTCAACATCTGCTCTGCGTTACCGTGGTCGGCGGTGATGAGGAGGATGTACCCGGCTTCTTGACATGCTTTGTAGACGGTGGCGACGGCTTTGTCGGTGTGGCCGATAGCTTCTACGGCTGCGTCGAAGACACCCGTGTGGCCCACCTACACATCGCACCATACTCATAAGTCACTGTCAAAGTCAAGACTACAATGCACGTACCATATCGGGAGGAGCAAAGTTACACATGACGAACTCGTTGTCGCCCGTCTTGAGGACTTCAGCGACTTTGTCGGCGACCTTCTGTACACTCATCTTGGGTTCTTTGTCGTACGTGGCAACTTTTGGAGAGGGAATCATGAATCGTTCCTCGTTCGTGAATTGTTTCTCAACACCTCCGTTGAAGAAGAATGTCACGTGTGCGTATTTCTCCGTTTCTGAATAGGGGTTGCGTGTAAGCGAATGAAGAAAATGTGACGAAGAAATGAGATGTACCGGCGATGTGAGCTTGATGGATTCCATGGCTGCCTAGCCACTCGGCGAGGACATTGGTCATGGCCTGAGGAGGGAATGCGACGTGGAAGGGGAATTCGGCGTTGTATGTGGACATCGTGGTGATGTTCTATGGCAAATGATGTCAGGGTTTGCAGCGCGAGAAAGGGTAATGCGAGCGTACAAGTCCTTTGGGGATGTTGACATCCATAGGCTTGTCGAGACCGCCCATGACAGTTGCGAGTTCACGCATACGGTCAGACCTATAGTTGAAGAAGAAGATCGTGTCGTTTTCTGCATTACAAGATTGTCAGTATGTCAACTTTCATACACAGATAAACACCGCACCTTTGACTCGTCCTTCAGCACCATTGGGGATAATGGGCTTCAAGAACTCATCCGTAAGATCCTTCTTGTAGTTGTCCTCGATGGACTTGACGATAGCACCCTCGACTTTACCATCAACAGTCTCACCAACACCATCGACGAGACCATCTACGGCAATCTTGACTCTCTCCCATCGCTTATCGCGATCCATAGCGTAGTACCGTCCGACGATCGTCGAGATCTCACCGTAGTTCTCCTTCTTCATGAAATCAAGGAGCTCTTGAGCGTATCCAGCAGCAGAACGAGGAGCAGTATCGCGTCCGTCACCGAAGAAGTGAACGTATACGTGGGGAACGCCGACTTCTTTAGCAGTTTCTAGGAGGGCGTATAGATGTTTGTTGTGAGAATGGACACCACCGTCGGAGACCTGAATGTTTTCAGAAATGGAGAAAAAAGGAGAAATGTACGACAACTTACGAGACCCATAAGATGCAGTCTTCCATTGCCGTTCTTCGCTCTGTTAAAGCTCTCGAGGATGTTTGGATTTTTGTGGAAAGTTCTCTTCTTGATCGAAACGTCGATCCTGACGATATCCTGCCAGACGATACGTCCAGCTCCAATGTTCAGATGACTGACCGGCACGCGTTAGTTTCGTTTCTGCAGATCTGTAAATTCATGACAGCTCACCCAACTTCCGAGTTACCCATCAGACCCTCACTAAGACCGACGGCAATTCCGTGGGCAGAAAGAAGACGCTGCGAGTGCTCCTTTCCGATGGTGTCCATGTTAGTGGTATCTGCGGCTTCGATGGCATTGCCTTTGACACCCTTTTCGGTGGCTACACCCCATCCATCGTGGACGCTGAGTACGAAAGTGAGACTAGGGGTAATATGATAACATGGAAAAAACGAAGATCGTACATGAGACAGACTTTGTTCTTTACTTCGGTGGTCATGTTAGTGTTAGAAGTGAGTGCGACCGTGATTAAATGGTGGTCGAGTTGGTAGGAGGTTGAGCGGGAATGGGAAGGTTTTCGCGCTTTTGAAGACCAAGTCGATCGATGACTTCACTCGCGGACTTGAATATTATTTTTTTGGAACCCAGAACACAGATCTAGAAAGTCTAGATCCTGAGTCTGCGTGGCGCAACACACTGAAGATAGGTCAATTCATGGGACTTCGAACCTTCAAGCTTCAGTAGGGAAGTCGGTGGTCAAGAGTATGGATAGCCTACCTGTTCTAGAGTTGAAAGAGAACATTGATCCGAATTCCCAAAAGCTCAAGCTTATGAAGTGGTGTCAAAGTATTTTCAGCTCAGTAACCTTGGGCTTGAGGTCGATATAATATCTAATCTGGTAAGTCGAAGTATCTATCAAAAGGTTCTTGAGAAGTTCCCTCCGAGACTCTCTCCAAAACGAGAAACTAAACCTCCCGATGGCCAACATGGGGGTCGAACCCAGGACCTTGGCGTAACATATTAGCACCACGCTCTAACCAACTGAGCTAGCCGGCCGTGAATGCGCCTCTGGTGTCGTGTTCCCATGGGCTGGGACACCTCTCGCAGCCTTTGGGACGCGCCAAGGACGCGCAGCTACGAATCCGGGACACGTGACCCGGTACAGCCACTTCGACCTCTAAAAATAACAACCGTCAAATTCACTTTTTGCAGGGGGTGCACCTTCCGCCCACCATTTCGCTCCGTTGGCTTCAAGGCGCACTGCGCAACCGTATCTCCTCCATGCCCGGAGTACCCTCAAGCTCAAAGTTGGAAGGATATCAATTCTACAAGGATGTCCTAGGAAGCCCGAAATACGTCGTCGCTCCTATGGTAGATCAGAGCGAATTGGTACATTTTTTGTGAGCATTTTCGGCAAGTCAGTTCAATCTGATGTAATGTACAGGCCTGGCGAATGCTATCAAGACGATATGGGGCACAAGTCAGTAAGCGATCGCTATAGTACGATCTGTGTGACATCGCACTTACAAGCTTGCAGTTGGTTTATACCCCAATGATCAACGCCAAGGTGAGCTTCTTAGTGGCTCTTGAGTGTCTGAATCCTCAATCTAAATTATCCACAGCTATTCGCAGACGACGCGAACGTACCTTATCGACGGAATAATTTTGATATCGCTACCGGAGAGGAAGGCGGTCCTGAAGATCGGCCGCTCATCGTACAATTCTGCGCCAACAATCCAGAATACCTTTTGGCTTCGGCCAAAGTCGTCGAAGCGCATTGTGATGCCGTCGACATCAACCTAGGGTGCCCACAAGACATTGCGAAGAAGGGTCGATACGGAGCTTTCCTCCAAGATGATTGGGATCTCATTTATGATCTTAGTGCGTCTCATCTTTGTTTCCAAATTTTTGTCCCTTCCTCAATTTCCCGTCGTATCGAATCAGTCAATATCCTACACAAAAATCTATCCATTCCGGTAACAGCGAAGTTCCGAGTGTTTCCAACCGTTGAAAAGACGGTTGCGTATGCTAAAATGTTGGAGAGTGCAGGGGCTCAGATATTGACGTGTCATGGGCGAATAAAAGAACAACGGGGGCAATTATCCGTGCGGACAGCTACTAATCTCTCATCGCATATCTAATTACCTCTCAATACAGGGCATGGCGGATTGGGACAAAATCCGAGCAGTGAAAGAGGCTGTATCCGTTCCTGTATTCGCGAACGGAAATATCGCCTTCCATTCCGATATTGCCAAATGCCTAGAAGCCACAGGGGCGGACGGCGTCATGTCTGCCGAAGGTCAACTCTATAACGCAGCGCTCTTTGTACCCTCGAACGACACTCCATCCATCGACTCTGGTTTGTACCTCCCGCATGCCGATCTCGCTCTCGAGTATCTGTCTATAGTCAAGTCCTTGAAAACGAAAACGAATGGCAGTGGCATCAAGGGACATTTATTCAAGTTGTTGCGGCCTGCGCTGAAGGTTGAGACGGATTTGAGAGATAGGCTGGGGAGGAGTAAGTTGGGTAAGGATGGGGATATTGACGAGTTCGTCGCACTCGTCGAAGAGATGAAGTTGAGGATGGATGTGAGTGCGCCCCAAGTGCTGGCGAAGTCATAGTCAGTGACTGAATGTTGTTTCATAGCGCGACGCTAAAGCTGCGGAGGGCCGTTCGGTTGAAGAGCTCACGACGACGGACGCTGCGACCGGTCTGAAAATCCTTCCTCATTGGCTAGCCCAGCCGTACTTCCGGCCTACACCTACACTTGTGCCAGCTGGATCAGGTAAGAAGGTCAAAGCGCGTGCTGGTGAGTCTTCACTCTCTCATAACTTTGTATACGTTGGCCATATGATCTTACAGAAGCAATCGCTGTGTTACACAAACGATCTCATTCAGAACGGACACCTGAACCGGAGACTGAAGGTGTCGACGATTCAGATACGAAGCGGGCACGGTTGGAGGTTCCTTCGACTGAACCTTTGCCTTTGTCTGTCGATCTACAAGCCCAGCCGGCTTGATCTACATGCTATTTAAATGCATCACTCCAGGCATATTGTGGATGTTTGACTCTAAACGTTGGGATACAGTTAGTCGGTAATGTCACGGTATATTTCCCAGTGCTATAGAGGGTCGGGGTATACTACTCTGGGTATAAAATCGCTATGACGATTCACAGCTAATCCGACGACGTCTGGACGACCTCTTCATTATCCGTTACCTCGAATATATCTTTCGCTTCCAGAGCAGTCTTCTTCCAAACCTCTACGAGCTCCTGCCAGACTTTCCTCTGAACCTCAACAGCTTCTTCAGTCAAAGTCCACCCTTGAGGTCTATCCGCGCGTGGATTCGTCTCATTAGCTACGCATCCCGGATATTGGAATCTCAGACTCAGACTCACTTCGCGATTCGGCATTTACAAATGTAGCATCCAGACGGTGTTGGTGTGAGCAGGCCGTAGAGGAGATTGAGGGATCCCTTTGAGTTTGGCCATGCGAAGAATTGGAGGAACCTGTATATGAATTGAGTGTTGGGTTTGGGTGAAGGGAGAAGTGTATCAAAATTACGCGTCAAGTCCTGGAATATCCACGTCATGGTTTAGGTGAGTAACTGAGGTGCATAGACCCGGGTGTACGACGCTATATAGGGTGTTGACTGTCAAAAAAATCATCACATTCTAGACGATCAGAAACCGAACTTGATTATCACGCCGTTCGCATGCGGCAGCTTGGATAGCTCTCGAGCAATGAATAACTGGAGCAGTTTCGACGTTCCATAACGATCTTTGATATCGCTCTTTGACTCGTCGTTCAGTGTCTCTAGGATAGTTGAGGATCTCTTTTCGGGAAACCTAGCCGTATAATGTGCTGTGTGGCTCGAGTTGAGAAGGGGGAATGCTATCGAGAAAGATACGCACCGCTTGAACCTGTGATAGTGATATGTGGGGTATATTTCGGGATATCAGCACTGGGAGGGGGGAGATGGACTGTGGACTGTATAAGTGGCAGGAGAAGAACTGCCAAAAGACCTGTCGCGATGGTGTTGATCTGAAGACTACAACGTACTTTCGTCAGATGTTCGTACTTTGCAGAACTCGGACTCACATCTGCTCCCAACCATCTCTCGAAAGACTCCATTTCCAGTTCTGAACGCCCGCATTGAGGACGAGTCCATCCAACCTCGTCAGCTCCGCGTTCACCCTGTCCGCGAACCTCTTCACGCTACCGAAATCAGCCATATCGAGTACCCATACCTCCAGCTTTCCACTATACCCCGGACACTCTTTCAAGAGCTCTACCTTGGCCGCATCTCCTTTCTCTTGATCTCGTACCGCGAGAATCAGGATAGCAGGATTGAGACGCGCGAGGTGGACCGCGAGGGCGTAACCGATTCCGGTGTTGCTGCCTGTTACGATGAAATTTCGACCTGTGAGTGGGATGGAGGTCTCGTGGAGTCGGCCAAATAGTTGGTCTGGGATGAGCTTGAACAGCATGTATACGAGGCCATTCGTGGCCATGTTGGATTACTGCTCAAAACTAAGCGATAGACTTGCGGTTGTTCTTGGATGTTCACACCCGAACGCGGTTCTACGAGGCGGGTTCCATTTTTACCCCACATTCGTTCAAAAATCTTACTGGGTCCAGTGTATTGCTGATGTGTCAGGATATCTGGTGCACTAATTACTCTCAGAGTACTTGCGCTTGACCTCGCACGGAATCGTGCATGGAAGCCACTGGCACCGCTCAATTAGTCTCCCTGAGGCAGAGTAAACAATTCCTTGAAACCTCGTGCCTCGGGATATCCTTGTTTGACGTCTGCTTTCTATAAGCCGGGTCTTGTCGATAGGTCAACTTCAACCTCCGCTCGGCAACTTGCGATGTCACGCGTCAGAGCCAACGCGTCAATTCTACGCGTTGTATTTTGTTGATCTCCTCCTCCTTAATCTACGAACTCTTGATACAACCTCTGATAACTTGAAAAGACCTGAAAAAACAATATGACACCTGTTCCCCCACCACCAGATTGGTCCAAGAGGCTAGATTTTGACTGGATGTCTCCTGAGGGTCTCACCAAGCTGGCAGCTCTTGTCGCGCCATCCCTTCCATTTGTTCCAGCTCCGTGGCAGCTGGAATGCTCTGCTAGACTCTTGAATGGTCAAGATGTACTGTGTGTGAGTGCTACAGGGGATGGAAAGTCAGCCTTGATGTACATCCCTACTCTAGCACTACCGGGGACCATCACACTGATTGTTTCCCCTACTAATTATTTGGAGAGCGATATGGTTCGTTCTTGTGCCATTTCGTCTGATTTTCTGACTCTAATCAGCTCACTTTGGCTGTATGTTAGGTCCGTGGCCTTGGAAGCAAAGGAATTTCGGCTATTGCCATCAATTCGGACACTCTCGCGGCTGCCGAGCTGGCCTCTCCTCGACGCGACCTTTGGGCTGAAGCAGCCACTGGGAAGCACCATATGATCTTCTTTGGGCCTGAGACGATGAAGACCGCCAGCTACTCGACATTTATCCTCGATCCGGTCACCCGTCGGCGCATAGCTTTATTCTGTGTGGACGAGGTACACCTTGTAGATGAATGGGGTGTCGACTTTCGTACGGCGTATGGAATAATCAGGACAATGCGTGCGCGACTTCCGGAATGGACGACATATTTTGCTGGGTCTGCAAGTGTCGAACCCGGCCGTCAAATGGAGAACATCATCAGGATGCTCGGGTTCCGACGCGGATCGTTTCACTTCGAAAAACGTGACTGTGAAAGACATAACGTAGACATCATACTTCGGGAAATCAAGTATGCATGCTCAGGCTACGAGTTTCGTGATCTCGATTGGTTGATCCCATCCACGATGCTTAAGGCTTCCGATCTCGCAAAGATCATTCTTTATTGCGAGACCATCGAACTCGGACACCGCATTGTCAGCTATCTTCGCTCTCTTCTTCCACCACACCTCAAATCCAAGGCAAAAAACCTTATTCGCCATATTCATTCGTTACACTGTCCGGATTGCAAAGCTGAGAGTCTCATCTCGCTGTACAAAGCTGGAGATGAACGTGACTGTGCCATATTCGTTGCGACAGCCGTTCTCGAGGTTGGATTCGACTTGCCGGACCTCGATAGTGTTGTTTTGTATCCAACACCGTCTAGTCTGTCAGGACTCATCCAACGTGCTGGTCGGCCTGCTCGTGGGAAGGGTATGCGGGGAACTGCGATTGTTTACATCAAAAAACAAGACATCGTCCAAGCTATACAGTACCTAGAGTCAGGAGAGACTCTCGATCCCCGTCTCCTGACCACCAAAGATACACCATTAGATCATGATCACCATGAAGACGACGCGCGCACAAGGACCATCGACTCAGAAGTAGTGTCGCTTACCGGAGGACCAAGTCCTACTTCGGTCGTTCCGGCGGTCCAATCTGAAGTATCCACAGACGTCAGTGTTGGTCGTACAACGCGGACCAAACCATCGAAGGAAAAGACGGGGACAACAGGCTCTACCAGCACAAGGCTCAATCCGCCTCCTGGTAAACGAAAATGTACGGCTATCCGTCTCGTTGTTGCGGCACATATTCGCAACATGTGTATCACCCGTCAGATAAATATGATCTACGGAAATCCTGGTGTTCTTGAGGATTGTAGACGTTGCAGCTCGTGTGTTGTCTATCCCATCCCTGAACCTCGATCGAAGCCTCCGCCACCCGAAGAAATCCCATCCACCGATACCAGCCTTCTATGGACGAGACCAACTGGAGCGGACGTGGAATATCTGGCACAACAGCTCGAAGTCGAAGCACTGAAGATTTGGAATATGCGATCTCATCGGGCCGATACTCTGTTCCTCAGCTCTCGTTGTTTCTTGTTGCCAGGATTGATGAAGAGAATAACTAAGGACTTCCACTTGCTCACTACAGAGGAGGTACTTCGTCTGCGGATGACTGGGTGGCGGTACTGGGATTCATGTGGCTCTGCACTCTGGGAAGTTGTGGATAGACTGGGGAACGAAATGAAGGCCAAAATCGAGCAGCGTCATGTTTGCTTCTTGGAGAAGCAGCGGGCCCAAAGAGTCACAAAACAATTGGTAGCGGTCGGTTTGGATAAGGTGAAGCGAGTGCGATTGATTCTTCCTGATACTTCTCCGCAAAACAACTCCGAAAGCATGGATGATACCAGTGCATCCAGACCGACTTCTCCAGTACCTTCGGCTGTTCGTGAAACTGTGGAACCGACTCATTTCTATGGTACAACTCTCAGAGAAACACGCTCGAGAAAGCGTTCCTTCCCATTGGATAGCACATCAACCCTTCACGTCGAGGCTTCAAAATTTGCTAAAATTAAAAGGAATATGACGGCAAGTTCTCCGAACAATCATGTTTGTCTACTTTTGCTCATCGCTAGACTCTTCTTAGGCTTCCCATCACAAGGAGAATATAGAACCAATAGCGAGTACATCACTCTCAGCCGCGGTTACGCGGCGCAGACATAATGCATGAAGGTCTGTACTATTCATTATCTTCCTCCGTGTCCTCGTCAAGTTCTCCGTCAACATGATTCTCCGTGTCTTCGTCGTCGTCCGTGTTTTCGTCTCCAAGAACCAGGCTTCCTTCCATCACCGTAGAAGGCATTAGCAACTCTAGCTCCGACTCGACATCTGGTGCTTCATCTACATCTAGCATCTCGACATCTTCCTCGTCACCATTTACATTTCCGGCGTCTAGCAATGTGCGATGTAGAAAGTCTTTTATCTTTGGTCCCTCCGCTAGGGCAATGAAACCTGTCTCAAAATCATCTCGTGCAACATGCCCTAGAACACGTCCCGGTCGAAGCTTGTGGAGCTCTCTCTCTGTCATGGCGTCCCCTAGCTCCTTCATTGCGGCGCTCTTGACTTTGCGGCGATGAGATCCACCTTTTCGTGTCAGCCGGACCGCTGTCTTCATTGATTCGATGGACTGCAGAAACGCGCGTATGTTGTAGGCTATGATCTCCTTGAAGAAGCTTCCACCGAATTGAGCATCGCGACGCATTGACATCTTTTTGAGTTGTTTGATGTTGTGTTCTTGCAGCAGGTCCATGGGGAACCAACAGCCTTCGATGCCGGTAAGGTTGCACAACCAATTGTTGAGGATGGCTTCCTGGAGAGCATCTGAATATTCATATTCGAAATTACAGGCTAACTCCAGGAGCTCGTTTGAATATTTGCTCTTTCCACAGCCCGTGAATGTGAAGACCCAGACCTAACAACGCTGATGTGAGCAACAGATTCAGATGGTCTTGCGGGAAGCCGAACGTACCGCCATAACATTCATTGCCCGGCCTATGTCGCCCTCGGCCACAGCAAACTGGAATTCGAAATGAAGCATGCTATCACGAAGTCGCAGAATGGTATTTGAGAGGATCCAGTCACCAAGGACTCGAAGTGCGGGTTTCGACTTGTCAAGCTCAGAATCAATGTCCATTTCAGCAGGTGATTTCGTCCATGGAGTTCCAACTGGGAAGCCATAGGCGGTGTCACCGCGTGAGGCATGTTCAGCTGCTTCCGTTGTCATGTATCGGGCAACAATATCCTCGCTCGCTTTTAGGAGGTCCTCAATTGGAGTAGGATGCTCTTCAAAATGATGTTGCAAGTCATCGACCCCAAGATAGACTCTAGGTGCGAAGATATTAGTTTATGCATGCCGTAACTGGTGTAATAACTCACTTCCAGCAATCAATTATCTCTGCCCGAAGATTGTCGAACACGAACCGCTGAGAAGGATAATAATCTGGACGTTTTACGTTCTTGACTTTTCCTCGCAAGATGGAATTCGTGAAACAAAACGAAGAAATATCGCCCGACTCCGAGTCTGTCTTTGTGTTTCCCCAATGAGTCGATAAAACACGCTCCAGGTCTGCCCATCCCATGTGCCAGAGTTGTATTAACGGGAGAACCCATCCATAACGCGCATAACCATGAGGACAATCTGCTAAAAACTTCTTGAGGGTTCTTGCTTTTTCGACGGAGGCTTGATCTCCTCCAAGAATTTCCAGAAGTTTCGCAACCTCTTCTTTTTCCAATCCTAGCTGTTTTAGATTGAGGTCATCGAATACATTACGCTGGCCGGTAGTGTTGCCTTCGTCATAGTCGGACGTAGCTAGGGGATGAACTGTTGTTTTTCGTCCTTCACGCATACGGTGGGTAGAAAGGGTGGTGCGGAAACGTAGGTTGATGAAATCTTGGTGAATTTGAAGGATTGGGACTTCCTCTGTTAGGAACCGGAGAGTGTGGAGAGCGAACGTAGATTTCATCTTCGTCATGTCAATGCGATCCAGTAAGACATCGGCTGTCAGCTTGTCTCGGAGACGTTGATTATGTGCTTCCTCAAGAGCCTGTACATTGAATGCCTTCTGAGGATCGCAGTCCGCAACTTCCACAAATGTCGCAGCCGTCCCGTTATTGACCTGGTCCTTCTGGCCTAAATCAGGATCCCATGCTCGCTGCATCCGGTTAATGTTGTCGTATATAAGTAGGAACGCTCGTGCTGGTGCTTTCTGACGGATGGTTTCCTGTGAAGACCGTGACAGCTTTCGGAGGAGTTTCAAAGTTGAGGTGTACGACGAAGAGAGTCCAATGCGATTGAGAACAGCATATATTGCGTGCGAAGCCGTGTTTGCAAAGAGCCATAGTCCGACAATATTTCGAAATGTTGAGAAGCGCAAGTTGCGGGCACACATGAGGAGAATACACGCAACCAGAAGGATCTAACATGGGATGATAAGTATATCGTAGTACCTGCACATCAGAATCTACTCACAACAAATGGATCCTGGCGGTTAAAGCCAGATCCCATGAAGAGAGGCTTCGAGAAATGGGTCGCGTACGGAGTATGATCACTCGATCCAGGAGGGGAAGCAGACATGCCATTTTGAGCTAGCTTCTTGACGGGAATGGCTGCCGCAACCAGGAGACGCAGAAGGGTGGGCGCTTTTTCTTCGACAAGTGCCATAACGTTTCCTAGGGAGAAGTTATGGATAAACTCCCATGTCGTGTCTGTTCCCGAGAAATGGAGGCCCCCCTTCTTGTTCGACACCTCCGCGGACTCTTTGTCGACAATGGACTCAACCTTTTGGATAGCCCATTCCTGGATGTGCCAGCGTGCCATTTTCTTCGCGTCTGGTCTCTTCTTTTCGCTAGCAGGCCGGTCCTCTGTCATGGTGCGTGCTGCCTTAGGTGCACTGTCCTTGCTTGAATACATGAGCTCGACAATTTCCGAGGCCTGGACTTTTGTACGGCCTCCGAGAAAAGCAGATACCATCTGGCTATGGACCTGAGATCTGCCCTTGTCCTCCCGTACAGGAACTTCGAAGAGATACTTGAGAAAGCTGCCTAAAGTCCATCGGGATTTTTGCATGCCTTTGAGGATTTGGTCCAGTCGTTCGGAGTCCGTGAGAGGTCTGTGAATACAGCCCGGACAGGTACAATGTTCATTACCCTCATTCTCGATGTTCGGCATCGAGTGTAAAAGATGGAGGATATCGAACACGAATTTCAAAAAACATTTGCATTATAGTGGCGCAGTAGAGCTATAAGGAATGGTAATAGATCGATCACAAAAGACTTCAAATGCGTTCAAATGATGCTTAAGTTGTTTTCAAGCTCCGATTAAATTGGACCTATCGACAAGCCCCTCGCGTCAGAAAGCAGACTACGCTCAATGGCCTGTCACCATATTTGCAATTCGAAGGTGCGATCTTGACTGATTCATGCTCCTACATACGCTCTGAATACACGTAGGGTACCACGTATTATCCTCAGGCAGTCGCGATGGTCTCAATTTCGGGATCATGACGTCCCCCACTTGCCCTCTACTCGCACTGATCAACACTGTTCATTTTTTTTTTTCGATTATATTCCTGATACACCAAAGCCTGCGAGCCAATGTTATATATGAATGTGGATCGCATGCCATGCGTATCTGTGACTTCTGTATGCATCAATTCAAGTTAGCGTCACCCTGCGGAGGATTTGTACAATTTTCATACATCAAAATTCACGATCTCTCGCCCTTGGCGGAATTCAGGTCACCAAAACCTCTTCATCGCGTCCTCTAATGGCTTCATGACACCAGATCTACGAGTGACTATCTCCCGCATCCGTCCTAGATGACGGTGAGTACACGGACTCTACTCACACTGATCTGCGTACCACAGAGAACTGGTGCAGCATTCGTCACAGACATTGCTGACAACAGAACGAAGAGAACGAAGAGGTAGACGAACGAAGTGCGCATTTGGCTGGAGACGCCTGTTCCTTGAAGGAAATCCTATTGGTAATAAAGGATGGACGTGCGGTTACGCCCCTCGCTCTCGGATTGGTTGGCGTGCCAGGACGCTGGTATTGACAGATCCTACGCCGCGCAGTTGATGGAGAAAGAGATTCATTGGCTGCTGCGACTTCGCTACAAGACCTTCAATCTATCATAGTGCGTATTCAGGCAGCTGTGGTGGGTCTTTTGAAAGCACTCACCCTACCATTAACTGGGTATCCTTTTTCTGACGTGTTTATTGAGATAGATGTATCTGCGAGCATCACTTACGAAATGATGTATATCTGCCGTTGGTCCATCTCGTCGGATGGGATCTAATCAAAGAAACGCCCCCTGTTTCTCCCGCTGGCTCGTTTGTATTAGATGCAATCTTCCACGTCCCAATTCATGGTCTATCTACACTGGTTCGAATGCGATGCGGGCTACGACCTCGACATTGTAAACAATCGGCCATTTACGAGAATCCCGGACAGCTCTGAATCAGTATTTGCGCAAACCCAATCATATTGTTTGCCTTCCCAAAAGGCTCACTGAACCCCAGCAGATCCAGGGAGTCATACAGGAGTCATACGAGAGCGCTGTACTCTCACGCGATTCGCAGCATAGCATGGGGCTTGCGCCAGCGTTACGATATTCAGTGAGTGCCTAAGCCCATAGGTACACGGTTATTTACTTGATCTTCATTGTTTGTGCAGTCAGAATCTCCTCGACAATGTAGTCCTCTCTTTGCACCTGTATAAGTTGAGTTTCTCAAAGACTTCGTTTTTTAAGGGATGCCCGCCTGATGGAAACGCACCAGTGTTCAGCATCTGATTCTGATGTGTACGACTCGGATGGGCTGTGGGACTGCAGGCCCAATCTTTTTACTTGCCATTTACGTTTGCGCTCTCCAAGGTGCACCAACGCCACTTTGGGGTGCTGTTGTTAGGAAAGGTGATGATACTTCGCCGTCCTCCCCGAGGGACAACTTTCTAGTAGCTGTATATCGGACCTAAATCAGCATCGTCGCTATATATCTCGCGCGGCATGGTTTGTTAGGCTCTGCAAAGCCTTGCCATCGTACCTCCACCGTATCATCATGCATCTGTCCGTGTCAGAGGCCGGTATACTAGGGCTCGCGGTTGAGTCCGTGGCGTATGGTTATTCATCTTTCTCTTTCTACCCAAAACTGGAGTTGACAAAGGTATTCGCAGGTGTCTATATACTCGTCGTATCTTCCTCTTTGGCTATTCTCCTTTCTAAAAGATCACAGACTCGGGAGTCTGTCAGATTATCGACGATCATTACCGTTTGCCTTTTGTTCTTATTGTCCTCCTTGTATCTGTTCGTGGATATTGCGAACGGAGTGCAGTCTGTAGTAAGCAGATAAAACTCCATTGTCTCAAGTGCCATATTGACATGCATATTCTCGACAGAGTTCACCTGATGACGGCCAAGAGACCCTCACACGGACTACCGACGCGTTATTCACTATCATCGCATTTTTCTCAGAACTTGTTCTAGTTTGTCTTCGAACGCATTGCATAGGTTATTGTTCTGCCTGCTAACACTACTTCGTTTATATCTAAAGATCCACAGATGTTGGGCAATCTGGGCGTATAACTATTTGATTATCGTTTTCCCAACCCTATTATCGTTGACTTCCCTTGGTATGCCGTTGTCGTATCTCTCTTCACACTTCGCCTTATTTGTTTTTGTCTAGTCTCTGGACTGGTCGGCATTGCTATTGTCTCTAATACGGACCCAAACGCGACTATCAGCCCCAAAGCCGCCATGCCCCTGGAAACAACCTCATTCGTACTCTCTTTATGCGTGAATGTCATCGCGACAACACTGATCATCCTGCGAATATGGATGATTGCAAGAGCCGTCAGAGCCGTTCCTTCTACGAACATCAGCATCGACCGCGTCCAGACAGCGCTGGAAATCATAATCGAATCGGGAATCGCAATGTTGGGAGTCCAACTCATCTTCGTCATTCTCTTCATGATGAACAATGCGGCTCAGCTTATAGCCGTCTCGTTTTTGTCCCAAGTCTACGTGCGTGTCGTCTATTCATTTGATACACGAGCCTGATATATACTGGACTGTACCTGCATAGGGAATTGCACCAACCCTGGTGATAGTTAGAGTAGGCATGCGAGAAGCTGCTGAGCAAATCGTGGATACCGATACCGACCAAACCATCCCGATATCCCATCGGCCAGTCATTTATATAGGAGCGCCTATGGACCGCACCTCCAAAGGATGTGTGCCAGAGAAAAGCGGCTGGGACGAGAGTACGAATGTTTCACCAGTATGATGAGTATGATTCAGCACCACAAATAGATGTGTTTACGTAGCTACAGTGATCTGAGTGGGCGCACAGTCTTCACCAAGGTAAAGTTCTCGTGAGCCATTGCACTGCTTGTTCGAAAGCCCCTTCATAGGCCTCCTTGATTTCGGGTATTGCGAGGTTGGGACGAGCAGCAAATCCATGGGTGGTTCCTACCACAAATTCATTTCAGCGACTATGGTCCGACAAGAGAAAGCGTGTAGGGCATACCTTTGTAGTCTTTGAACTCGTACTCGACAAAGTTGTTCTTACCTTTCCGCTCGGCGAATGCAGCTTCTGCGTTCAAACGAGAAGCGGGAGTCCAGAACGTGTCGTCTACACAGGTCGCATTCCAATGAAGCAATGCATCAAGACACAGATATACGGCGTACCTTCGGCGCAAGCCCATGAGGCGGGGACCTACTCAAGACAGTAGTTGGGCAAAAAGCTCTACTCGTCGGGGAAGAACTCAGATTACCCACTTTGATAGCCCTCAATTGCTCGTCAGAAAATCGGCCTGGGTGGCAAATGACGATACTCTTCACGAAATCAGTTCCGCCTAGACGAACAGCAGCGGACCCTCCGAAACAGTACCTGGAAAGGTTCAGAAAGAATCAAACAACAAGGATTCCCCCATACCCAACAGCTCCAATGGCTTCGTATTTCTTGTCATTTTGTATAGCGTTGATGAACTGGACGAAATACTCAGCTAATGTGATATTTGACTCTCGAAGCGACGAGTCCTCACAGAAGAAAGTCTTTGATCCACGACCGAAGGACGACTGAAGATGAACGCTGGGATCCTTGGAATGAGTGCGAGGAAAAACCTAATCCATTGAAGCAGCGTCATCTTCTCCCCTGCCCGGTCTGGACGTTGGAAGTCGTTAATGCCCATCAAAGGCTTTCCTACATGCGTGAGTCTTTTAACGATAGTACTGAGTAGGAAGATCAAGGGCTACCGTCGAAGAGATCCGGAACCCATACATCACAATTCAACCGTTGCGCAAACCTATCGGCTAAGATCTTGCAATTCTTTAGCGGCAGACCGAATGCGTCTGTTAATAAGAGTAAGGCGCATTTGGTGGTGGGCATAGGGACTGTAGAATAATATGCTCCTTGTGTACTGATAACTCCTGTAGGTTCGCCGGGAAGGAAATTGCCTTTAGTACAGTCGGGGCAAACCATGATGAGAGCTCTAAACGTTGAAAAGAACTTGAAGTTTAGAAGTTCAACAACTTGTCGAAGGGTGGTTCAGTTCCAAGGAGCAATGGGTGGCATCCTTTGAGAAACCTGGGGTACGGTCGGGGTCAATCCTGTAGAAAATATGAGACTAAATTAATAGCTTAGATATTTCTGAGGACTATGATTGCGCAAGGATACTTAGAAGCTTAAGATCACTCGATTAGTTGGGGGGGAAATGATTGGATTAAATCTTCATATTCATGAGGCATTCTGTCGTGTATTTATACAAGTAATCTACGGGCATCGGGCATGCTTACTGATAAGCACGCCATGGTGTGGAACGATCTACTGCGTTCCACAGTATTCGGGCATGTACCCGGGTTGCCCGAGTACAGCGGATGCTGTTCTCGACAACACTCCCCCTCAAGCCGGGAACATCCCGAGTTCGTGTCGGAACTTCTCGTGCTTGGGCTTGGCCAGTCCCTTCGTGAAAATGTCTGCTACCATTTCGTCAGTAGGACAATATATAACGTTGATCAAACCTTGTTCTACTTTCTCTCGAATGAAGTGGTTTTCGATGTCAAAATGTTTCGATCGAGCGTGGAATTGAGGGTCCTGTGTGAGGATGATAGCTGACTGGTTATCGGAGTATAGCGTGGTTGCGTCGTCTTGGGAGATGTCAAGTTCTTCGAATAAGTGCCGAAGCCATATGACTTGGCGTGTTGCGTGTGAGATCGCGGCGTATTCGGATTCGGTCGTGGATAGGGCCACTGTGGGTTGTTTCTTTGAGCTCCATGAGATAGCGCCTCCAGCAAGTAAGAATGCGTAGCCAGAAGTCGATTTACGGTCGTCGATGTCGTCTGCAAAAGCAGCGTCGGAGTAGGCGCCGAATTCGATGCCGGCGGCATTTGGCGTTGTTGAATTCCCAGGCCCATAGGTGATCCCGAGATCGCGCGATCCGGCTAGATACCGAATAACTCGCTTCAGGGCACTCCAATGCTGGGCTCCAGGATTCGCGGTATACCTGCTCAATCTCTGGACGGCAAACACGATATCAGGACGAGTGCACACAGCTGCGTACATCAAGAGTCCAATACCGGTCGCATAACCGCCTCGGAGCGTCTCGTCGGTGACAGCTGGCCCAAGATTCTTCGATAGGACGATATTCGGGTCGAGCGGCATGGCGACTGGATTCGCGTTTTCCATCTGGTACTTGCGTAGGATGGATTGGATATAAAGGTTCTGGGATATGGTAATTTGGTGAGTTTCCCGATCTCTATGAATTTCGATTCCAATGATCTTCTTTGGTTCACCTAGGTCCGTTATCTCGAATTCTCCTGTGAGTTCACTCTTCAAGATTTCCATTTCGTCGGTCGTCTCAGTGAACAACAATAGGTCGTCCACCCATACAGTCAGCATTGTCAGTCCGGAGTCGGTTGGGCGCGTGTAAACGCAGTGGTCGCTCTCGAGTCGCGTGAAGCCGAGTTTGGTGAGTACCGAGTGAAATTTACGGTTCCATTCGCGTCCTGACTGCTTGAGTCCATAGAGCGTCTTGTTTAGACGACAAACGCGATTTGTTCCATCCTCGTAACCTCTGGGTTGACGCATATAGATCTCCTCTTGGAGGTCTCCATTCAGGTAAGCTCCCTTGATGTCCATCTGCTGAATTTCGAGGTTTTTGATTGCTGCTATGGCTAGAATAGTGCGAAGCGAATCGTGACGGACGACGGGGGCGAAGGTATCGGTGTAATCCATACCAGGAATCTGTGAGTAGCCCTGTGCGACAAGCCGGGCCTTATATCTCGAGATATTACCATTCTCATCATATTTCTTCACAAAGGTCCATCGACATCCTATCGGCTGGCGTCCCTGAGGTAGATCGACGAGGCTCCAAGTCCCCATCTTCTCCAGGACATCCAGTTCCTCATGGACACCTTTCTCCCAGTCTGTCCAGTCAGGTGAGTCTCTTGCTTGCTCAATACTGTGCGGGACGTCGTCTAACGTGTCTGGGAGGGTTTCCATCATGGCTGCCATAGCGTGGTCTCCTTCGACGTCATTTTCGCCGAGTGAATCATCTGCAACGGTGCTTGGTTGGCGCGTATCGCCTCGATCAACGGCTGGTAATTGTGCATCGGGATTACCGAGTTTCCGATAGTTGTGGAGTTTGACGGGTCGACGGAGGATACGGGGCTCATCCTGAGGCTCAGATATGATATCGTTTGTGTAGATAGGCCGTTGGCGTAGTGGGATCGCGTTGGGACGGGGAATTAGGTTTTCGAGTTTGGATTGGTCTGCAGGTGAGTTGTTTGACTTCTCTGGTTGAAGGGAGGATGTGTTACTGATGGATTGAGGTTTGCCAGCGTCCTTGGACGACTCCCCCTCAAACGTAGAGCCATAGGTAAGTTCGGCATCCGTGAATTGAGCTCCAGAGCTGACTTCGGGGAACTTGTAGTTTCTAGATACTCCTATTGTTCGTTTAGCAGCGTCGTAATATCGTACGGCCTTAGGGCCATCTTCAAAACCTATAAAGACATACTTTTTAGCCTTTGCCTCAATCTTCGACGGCTTCTTTCCTTCAGTCAAGACCCAAACATCGGATCCGAATTCTCGAAGGTGCGAAATGTCGGGTTTCTTCCCATCCCAAGTCTCGTTCGGTGTCGCTCCATCGAGGGCTCTCGTAGGTGCATGGTTTCGTAAGTACGCGGCGTGACGGACGGCTTCTGCCCATAGGAATCCAGGGAGGTTTCGAGCAAGTAACATGGCGCGAGCGAGTTCGACGAGGGTGCGGTTAATTCGTTCGGCGACTCCATTTTGCGATGGGGAATAAGGTGCAGTAGTAAGTATTTTAATTCCTTTACCAGAGCACCAGGTACTGACTCGTTTGTTGATAAACTCAGTGCCATTGTCGACGTGGATGGCCTTGGGCTTGACGTCGCCCTGGCGTTCGATTTCGGTGAGATATTCGACGATTTTATCATAGGCATCGCTCTTTCTCTTCAGGAACTTCACGGTACATCGGCGTGTAGCGTCGTCGGTGAAGGAAATGTAGTAATTAGCCTTCCCAATGGACTCCTTGCGTGCGGGACCCCATAGGTCGCTATGGGTGACCTCGCCAGGCTTCTCGGAACGATTTTCGGTGGATTTGGGAAAGGGTAGACGGTGGAGTTTTGACTGTAGGCAAGCTTCGCAGTCACCAAGAGGTGGGCTGTCAGGTCTAATCTTGAAACCTTGTACTAACCCTTTTCTTTGTATCTCTTCTAGTGTAGACTTCGAGACATGGCCAAAGCGACGATGCCAAGAGTCCCAAGTATCCCCCTCGATGTCGGCGACGGCGGCGCGTTCTGGAGTCGATGATGGGATGCGAGTGCGAGCGTGGATGGGATAAAGTCCCCGAGATTTTGATCCAGTAAGTACGAGTTGATTGTTCTTGTCGTGGATTGTTAACTTCTTGTTCTTGAAGCGAATATCTGCACCTGCATCGTCCATCTTTCCAGTAGATAAAAGATTATTGACTGCAGTAGGTGCGTATAGGACATGGAGGAGAGTGATGGGGATAGTCTTGCCTTCAAGCTGACTATCTATGATGACAGTTCCTCGGCCGGCTGCTTTGACAGCGTGGTCACCGAGACCTTTGATCTCGGTGTTCGAGAGAGGGGTGAAGTCGACGAATGAGGTACGTGTATTGCAGATATGCGAGGTGGCGGCTGAGTCGGCTAACCAACTATCCTTCCCTAGGTGGGAATCGAAGTGTGTGTCGGCCGGAAACGCGTAGTTGCCATCGGTAGGTCCTTCATCGTCATCCTCCTGCGCTACGTTTGCGCGTTGCGCCCTCCCTTTACCTTTAACCTTCTTCTTTATACCAGAACTCCGAGGTCCCTGGCCCTCCTTTCCTCCGCCCTTCGACCAACAGTCAGCCTTCGAGTGGCCGCGTTTGTGACAATTCCCGCATACAGGAATAGACGACTGTCCAGAAGTGGACGTCGATGTCGGAGTCGGTCGAGAGGCAATCATTGCAGTATTGCTCTCTCCGGATTTCTCGCGCCGGCGTCGATCCTCGCCGAGTATGAGTGCGACGAGTTCGTGAGACTTGATAGTTGTGGCACGAGTGCTGTTAGCTCCAAGGTACGAAGTGGTGAACTGATCCCAGGATTCTGGAAGAGAAGTAATCAGTATGGTCAAGAATTCCTTGTCAGAAACAAGGTCTCCCATCGCATGTAAGTGTTCTTGGTACTTTCGTAGTTCAGTTATATGACTCACTATATCCGTAGATTCGTCGGCTATGCAGCGGTAGAGGCTACGCCGGTACGACATGATCCCGAGTTGGCCTGTCGATTCCTTGACTGTCTTCAACTGATCCCACATCTCTGCAGCAGTTGTGGCTCCCGCAATGTGTATCATTTGCGAGTCACTTAGATTCAGTTCGATCTGAGTCTGTGCTTTGAAGTCCGCAGTCTCCCATTTCTCAATCTCTTTGGTCTCATCTGCAGTAGGCGTTGAGCCTACAGGCACGGGTTTCGAAACCTTGCCTTCGACATATACTAACAAGCTCTTTTCGCGTAAGATAGCAGTGATGCGTCTCTTCCACGCGAGCCAGTTGTCCTCAGTGAGGTGGTCAATACGAAACATAGACGTAGAGTTGGATTCGGTAGCGCTAGACATATTGGATGGTGGATATCAGGGTTTGGTCGGGTACGGCGTATGAAGTAGTACTAGTAGTACGTAGTGCGTGAAAGCGTGGTGCGGGTAGGTAGTGTTTAGAATAAAAAATCGAGTTGTATCTATCTTTTAAGTATCAGGCGTCAGGGCCCATAACCTGTAGAAAATATGAGACTAAATTAATAGCTTAGATATTTCTGAGGACTATGATTGCGCAAGGATACTTAGAAGCTTAAGATCACTCGATTAGTTGGGGGGGAAATGATTGGATTAAATCTTCATATTCATGAGGCATTCTGTCGTGTATTTATACAAGTAATCTACGGGCATCGGGCATGCTTACTGATAAGCACGCCATGGTGTGGAACGATCTACTGCGTTCCACAGTATTCGGGCATGTACCCGGGTTGCCCGAGTACAGCGGATGCTGTTCTCGACAACAAATCCGACAGTGCGTCAAAGATACAGCGTAATCTCGCCCTGGCAATCGGGACACCGGAGGTCACGTTCACAATGGGCTTCTCTTCTCTTCTGTGATGAGCGATGAGCGCTAATGAGCGCTAGCTGTTACTTGTATGCTGTTCGGAGGTTTAGAAGTCACGGCACGCAAAGCGTGGTAGCATTCGCATCGTAGCATCTTGGGCACTTGTGTACCAACAACTTGAAGACCATGGGTGACCATCACAATACTCGCAACAGCACCAACGACAACAGGACTGGTTGCAGCAATACTATCACTACTGCGATTACGGACTCAAACAATCAACTAGGAATACTGGTGAAAGGTGTGTCCCTATCCAACAGGTATGGATTCAGACCACGACTCATTCTGCTAGGCGATGGATGGGTGGTCCACCAAGGATTTGTAAACACTGTTCACGGCTCCATGGTACATAACTGTCAGCAATCACAAGTGTTCTCATTTGTCAGATACCGTCCAATTGATGTACCTTCGAAGTACAAGGTCCTTTCTCGCAGGAAACAGAAGCAGGGGATCTGTTTTCAGATGAAGACTGTGATTCGAACCATGATGATGGTGAGCATGTCTCCCCAACTTCTTGGCAGGTGCCACAACTTTTCTAGATATGCCACTGGATAGGGCTTTGCCTACTATGAAGCAGAGTGTTGCATATCTGCCTACAAGGGCTCACGGTGAGCCGACACCATGTTTGACTGTCTCTCCACGCAGACACTCTTGACAGTCTGCGCTCCAGGTCTACGTCACACCCTACGGATCCCTGCGATCATAGGACGCTTTCGTAAAACTTTCGGAAGGGCTTAATGCATATCGACCTTTCGATCATGTAGCGTAGTCGAGCAAGTATCACATTTCAATCACTGCTACGTTTCTACTCTCCAGGCTCTGGCATTCCTGCAATACTTCAAATCATGGGCCGGTACCTTGTACATATGTGGCTACAAAGGAGTCAAACCAAAACGACCGATCTCAACCTAACCGGTATCGACTTTCGCGTACCGCGCAATTTAGACTTTTGGTTATGACCTCTTCATCAGGTACGACGGAGATCGAGCATAATAAGAGGGTACCTGAAACGGACGTCTACTTTCCGGGGGCCCAGAATCCACTCAGAGTGGCCCCTCCCTGCTTCTCCATGCAGAGCACTGCCTACGTTTTTCGAATTGATCAGGCTCCGAAGACATCGAAAACACGCGAGGCAAACGCGAGGCCGAACTTGAGGCCTCAGGTGTCTGCCGGATCCAAGTTCTATGTATTCGGACGTACCCCTCAGGCATCGAAAAATCCTGGAATCTTTTGCGAGGCTTTGCGCTGCACTACGCGCATCCGCAGTTTGGCCTGTAGACAAGTGTATTATGCGCAAGTTGGATCGCAGCTTGATCGCAGCAACCTATGTCGGAGAACCAGTTGGCCTTCTCCAGACTTCCTTTTGCCTCGCAGCTTGACTAATTGGACCGTACCAAAGAAAACGCTTCTCAGACGCTTCGTCACATATACTTATCAGAATACTAACGGCATGGCTTTGTCCTCACACCAACACTTCGAACTGGTACACTTTCAAATCCCCATCGGGTCGTATGAATCGCGTTAGAGGCTCCCAGCGCAATAGCACCAGGAATTCCGACGACTCCAGGCAGAACTATAATAATAGGACTACCACCTCGAGTATCAACTCGTACAACCGAGAGTCTCTGGGATTCTCCATCGAAGGCTAGCCGTCAAATTCCTCTACATTGATTCTTTTCTCAAGTTTCTGCGACATCTATCAGGCGATGGGTGGACGGTCCACCAAGGCTTCGTCAACACTGTCCATGGCTCGATGATATCTTCATGTTGTATTTTCTCACTAATCAGTCGCATTGACAGTCAACTGACGTTCTGCAGACCCCGATCTCCCGCCACTTGTTGACACAGATCAACGACACCTCCTCCCTTTCAGAGGACCGCGGAGACAAGCGTCAGGACCACCGAGACAAGCGGCAAGACTGATAGACCATCATCGATATACCTATCCTCCATTGCACGAGAGTCTCAATGACGGCTTGGATCAAAGGTATGTTATTGGATGCGATTAGCGCAACATGACGGAGACTTCTCAATCAAGAAAGACAGAACTCTTCAGTATTCCGCACCTGAAAATGACGAGCAAGTCCGACCTCGACGTAGTCCGGATTCGTCGCGACTCATGTAAGCATGTTCTTGCGGACAGGAAAGACCAAAATTCGAATTGATTAACGGACTAGATGCACCTTATTATAGGAATCCAACCGTCGAAGAAGTCAGATCGTATCAAAATTGCAATACTCAGATCGATGATACAGCGCGTTGAAAGCAGGGGATGATGTCTATAAAAATGCTTCAGGTTCACCTTTACTTTCGCGCCCAATATATTTACGACGTCTTCGAAGGACGACCGAGAGCAACACCCCCATCCGCTATAGGGCCCCTGCGCCCCCAAATATTCCGTTTCGTCCCATAGGTTTTCGTTCCATCGGAGCCAAAGACTCTCAGATACCCGCTCGAAGGTATCGAAGTTTCCTTCGCAGTCAACATCAACATCACTGAAGTATGTTACTTGCAAGAATTCCTCGATCGTATCTCCTAATTATCTCCCAAGACACTACGATTTCAGGGTGCTTCACCTTACAAGACTCGGATAGGATGTACGATACGTACTGGACACTCATCATATTGTGGATAATCTCGATAGGCTTTACCTCTGAGCTGAACTCTAAGTGAGTACTTATGCCGTTCGAATCAGGTCAATCACCTTATCATTCCCCGAACTCAAAGCTTCGTGGAGGCCATAGATCTGATCAAAATAATTAATATCCTGCCTACTGATATATGCACCGAGTCCATAGTCACACCCTCCCACCGAGTGGCTTTGTGTAAACAGGCTGCTCTACTTCGTTCCTAACTGCCAGGCGCCTCGAGACACATATAGTCGCGTGTCACATTCCACTCATCTGCGTTCAACTTCGATCGGTGGGACTGTATGAGAATGTGCAACACTCATATGAGCGCCTTTGAAGCCTGATTTTTGCCCAGTCCAGGGTGCAACGCTTTCGGTCTGACCTGTTGAATACCCTATGTACCGTTGGCTACTAAATTCTTGGATTCTCGTATGGGCGCTTCCAGGCGCTTTTCAAGACGGCTTTGGACACGATGTCAAAAACGTGCTGAGGTCGTGCCACAGGCTGAGACACAGGTAGGGAGGTTTAAACCGAGCTTCTCTCTTTGGACTCCCATAGTACTTAATCGACCTTTTCCGATCTGCACCCGTAAAGATTTACTGATCGCCGAAGGTCCGACACGTTGCAGACAGTTTTATGAAAAACTGCTGCTGCCTCGTTGACGGTAAGTAGGTGACAAAACGCCTCCAAAATTTCTTCCAGCGTGATCGAAACCAGCTGTTTGTGAGGTGTTGGCCTCTCCACTTTGGCCTCAGCGAGCTCGCGAGCTCGGCTCAAAGATAAGAGCGGTCTTTGTAAGCGCAACGTGGTTAACAGTTCTTCGGTCACGCGTGACGTGCTTCTTGGCTTCGAGGTCTGTGCACATCTTCTTTAGATAGCTCGAGAAGCTGTTTCTTTTCTCTTTACGCTTTTTATTCCCCCCTTCTCCCTCTGCGTGAATAATTCGCGTCTTTTTTCATCGTACTCACCTTATTCCTAATTTCCCTCTTAAAAAATCCCTCATTATGGCTCAAATCCATCCCGAAGGTGCCGGAGACAAAGACACAAGCGACATTGACGGCGGACCGCCGCTTCCAAACCCTGCTCTTCTCACCTTACGTGAGAAGGAACTCGAGAACATGGCAAGGAAGCTACGTAATACAGCTATGGCCAATGATCCCACAACGATCGCTTATACTCCAGAGCACTATCTCCCTTTGGACACCGACATTCTCCGTTCTGACATTGAACTCGTAACCCCGCAACAACGTCCATCTTTCTTCTCCTTCCCCCCCGTCGGTGCTCCCAATCCCTTCAACATTCCTCCCCCTCCTCCTCCTCCTCCTCCTCCTCCCCCTCCTCCTCCCCCTCCTCCTAGTCCTCGTACCATTCGCATGGGTGCCTTACTCAAAGACTGGAAGAATTTTTCTCCTACCTCTCAGGCCACCATGCATTCCCTAATGGGCAACACGCTTTCGAGTACCTCTTCGGCCAAACCAGTTCCCCCGATCGTCCCGGTTATTTCGGCTTCTACCGGCGCTTCAGCCACAGTCATTACCTCGGCTATAGGCGCTGGTCCGAGGAAACTTTACTCATCAGAAGCCGAGTCACGCGAGACTCCCTCCATTGGTAACTTCGATTTCGGTCCCCATCCTCTCATGGTCAATCGTGTGGAACATCGTATGCATGCCCCTCTCTCCATGTTCACTAACGAGGCTAGTCGTAGGATGCATATTGGGATTCCTCCCATTCCGGTCATCACCAAACACGTTACCAGAGATGATGGTACCACTCACAAGATACAGATCCACGACATCACCGCGTTCAAGTCCGAGGAACGCTTGGATTTTGATGAGTGGACCGAAGGAGGTAAAGGTTGGCTTAAATTCTTGAAAACGCGCGCGGATGACGCGGTTTACAAGCGTTGGCACGATCATCTGGAATTTCTGTCGAATCAGCCCAACATTCGTCGTAATTTCGCTGCTATCTTGCGTTTTGACATTGAACAGAGAACCGCTTATGCCCTTCATCCCAGAGTTTTTGACGCTCCTTCGTACACAGCGCGTTTTCAGGAAATCAAACTAGAACTCCTGCAAGAAGCCGCTCCAAACGGCGCTCCCAACTCGTGGGCCTCTCAATCTTGGACCCCCAATGCTCTTCCTAGCATGTATCCGTACGCCGCTACCCCCTCCTTTTTTCCTCCTCCTCCCCCCTTAGCTCCCTCGTGGGCTCCTTCTAACACGTTCGGCGGCGGAGCTGACCGCTCTAAGAAAGGCAAGGAGCGCGTGACTCCCTATGCTTCTACAGATAATTTTCCACGAGCCCCTGGTCCTGCAGGCGCCTCCACTCCCATCTGCCTCATCTGTGGGAAACCCAATCACAAGTTCTCGGCCTGCTCTGCGACGCCTGAAACGGAAGGAAAACAAATTTACGCGTCTTACGTTGGGAAGAACCTCGTGCAACGTTCCAACCCAAACAACGTCCTCTGCGTCCGATGGAATCTCAACTCTGCCTTGCTCAAGTGTTCCAGCAGCCATCCCGATCGTCACCGCTGTTCCTTCTGTGGATCGGCCGATCATGCTGCCTGTTCCAGATCGTGCTGAGCATTCAGCACCTTCTACCACTGTCTTTACTGAACCTGCAGATTCCCCTGACTCGTCTCCCCTCTTACATTACTCGATCTGGCCATCCCCTATAACTGAGCACGTCGCCAAAGATAGTTTTCCCCCTTATTTCGATAATCTCTCTCACATCCCGTCGGTTCACGATGCCGACCCCGATTACTCTCACATTAAAACACCCTATTCGGCAGTGAACTTTAAGCTTTTCTTGACCAAATGTAATCTCCTCGACAGATATCCCGAGCTGTGCTGGAAGCTTACTCACGGCTTCCCTATCGGCAAGGACCTCTCTCCCATTCTCGAATCTTATTGCCCTCCTAATCTCCCCTCCGCGATGCTGCACGCTGACGTCATTCGCGAATACATTTCAGAAGAGCTGGCTCTTGGCCGTTTCGTCGGTCCCTTCACTCGCGAGGAGTTGGAAGCCAAGATCGGTCCTTTTCGCTCTTCTCCGGTGCAGGTCGCTGTTAAAGTCGGTGCTCCTGGTGAGCCTGACAAATTTCGATGCTGTCGCAATCTCTCGTACAAGGGGAAGCTCGGCTACTCGGTCAACGACGAGATCGATTCATCTGCCTATCCCACTAATTGGGGTCGGTCCGAAGATGTAGCCAAGATCGTGCGTCTCTCTTCTTTCTTCTCTCCCTCTCTCTCGCCGCGTCCTTCTCCTACTTTTTCCTCTCCCCTCGTTCGCTTCCTTCTTCTTTTCTTTCCTTTCATCCCGGTTTTTTGACACGGATGCACTTTACGGGTTTAACTTCCCGCTCGAAGGCACGTCGTCGGTAACCTTCTTTTTTCTATTCCCCTTTCCTTCTTTTTCTCTCTCATTTCTCTCTCCCACCAATCTCTCTCCTTTTTTCCCTTATTTCGTTCTCTTTGACGCCGGCCTCCATCTACGTCTCTTGTCATCTCACATCTCTTGTTTGTTGTATCACCGCAGGTTACTGAGGCCCCTGTGGGTGCTCAGGCGGCTACTCTCGACATCGAGGGCGCTTATCGCACAGTACCCGCTCTCCCCGCTCACAAACCCTATCTCGTTATCGAGTTCGAGGGCCTCTTCTATTTGGATCATAACATTCCCTTTGGGCTGGCGTCGGCTTCTGGCCTGCAGGGCGAGGTTGCTGATGCCACCGTCTCGATTTGGAAACACCTTGGTGTCGGTCCAGTCGAGAAGTGGGTGGATGACTTCGATGTCTTCCGTTTCCCTGTCGAAGACGGCCCCTTCACCGGCGTCTCGAACGGCATATCCTACTCCTACTCCTACGATCTCTCCTCCATCAAAGATCTCATCTCTCCGCTCCGCATCCCCTGGCACAAGGACAAGGGTCAGGAGTTTGGCGACTCCTTTACTTACGTCGGTTTTCTCTGGGATCTCCCTTCTCGCACTGTTCGACTTCCCGAGCGTAAGAGGCTCAAGCTCGTGGCCAAGATCACTCGTTTTCTCGATACCTTCTCCTCTTCTCAAGTACCTAAACAGACGCTGGAGAGTCTCGCTGGTTCTCTTAACCACGTTGCCTTCGTGTACACGCGCGGCAACTCTTACCTCTCGAACATGTACGCTTTTCTCGCCACCTTCTCCGATCCTTTCTCCCCGCGCTATCCCCCACACTCTCTCCTCTCTGACTTGCGCTGGTGGCGTTCTCAACTCTCGGTCCTCGGCGTCTTCCGTTCTTTGGCGCCCGTGGGGCCGGTACGCGACTACAACATCTGGGTGGACGCTTCCACGGATTGGGGCGTTGGCATTCTCTGGAACGGGTATTGGGCCGCTTGGCGGACTATTCCCGATTGGCGCGGCGATTCCCGGGACATTGGCTGGCTCGAAGCCGTAGCTATTGAGCTAGTCATTCTCGTCGCTTCTCACCTCTCCATTTCTGACGCCTCCTTCCTGATTCGCAGCGATAACGAGGGTGCGATTGGAGCCTATCGCAAAGGTCGTTGCCGGAACTGGCTTTCCAATCTCTCCATTCGTCGCTCCGAGTCCATCCTGGATTCCTCTTCTCTCTCTACGCACATCATATATGTTGACACTCACTCGAACCTGGCAGATGTCGTCTCCCGCGGTGATCTTCCTCCTGATGAGTTTCGCATCCCCTTCCCCATCCCCGTTCCTCCATCCATCGCTCAGTACTTCTACAGTGTCTGAGACTCGAACGGTCGACGACTTTCTCTTGCAGCTGGCGGATGATGAGTCCAGGGCCGCCTTTCGCGTCGTGGTCGGCGACGATTCTCTCCGTAGACAGGCCGTTCTGCCTCGTGACGGTCGGGTTCGCGTCGCTCGCAAGCCTGCCAAGGGCAACATCATCACTCCCTCGCCTTTTCGTCCGCACGTCCTAGCTACTGACCGTCTCATTCTCTGGACTACTCCCTCTACCTCTCCCTTTCAACTTTCTCTCGAGTCTCAACTGCCCAATACTCCAGTTCTCAAGATGTTTCAAGTAATGATCTGCTCTCTTGACGAGGGTACGAGGAGTAATTACGGGGCGGGTCTCCTGCGTTTCACTCAATTCTGCGACCGTCACTCCATCTCTGAGTTCCTGCGCATGCCGGCCTCCTCTCAGCTTCTCGCCTCTTTTGCCGCTGCTCACGCGGGCCTCGCCTCCTCCAGCGCCCTCAACAACTGGATGGCTGGGCTACATTTCTGGCACGTGGTCAACGGTGCCGCGTGGCACGGCGATGACATGCTTCGTCATGTGCGTCGGGGTTTTGCCAAACTAGTCCCGGCTTCTTCGAAGCGTGCCAAGCGTCCTCCAGTCACCATTGAGGCGCTGATGGTTCTCCGGGAGGGTCTTGATATGTCGAACGCCTTCGACGCGTGCGTCTGGGCTATTGCCTCTATTTCTTTCTGGTCCTGTTGCCGGTGAGTCTTTGGCCGGTCTCTCTCTTCTGCCTCTCTCCTCTCGTTTCTCCCTCTCCTTTCCTCGTTCTTTCTTCTCACTCTCTCGTCCCTCACAGTCTCGGCGAATTGGTCATTCCCAGCCGTAACGCCTTTCTACCTCTCAAGCACGTCTCTCGTGAGGTTCTACCCATCAGGTTTTCCTCCGTTCTCCAGACCGGCGCGGCTTACGCCTCCTTTCACATCCCCTGGACCAAGACCACCTTGCAGGAGGGTGCCGACATCTCCGTCACTCAACGCTCGACCTTGTGTCCTCTTGGCGCTCTCAAACATCATCTCTCTTGCAACGTTAGTCCCCCTTCTTCCTCTCCCCTCTTTTCATTCGAGACGGCGGATGGCGTGTGGCAGCCCATGACCAAGGGGTGGTTCATGTCTCGGTGCAACGCCGTGTGGGTCGCTGCCGGCTATCCGGACATGCCCGGTCACTCTTTCCGCATCGGTGGCGCCACTCAGCTCCTCCTCATGGGCGTCAGCCCCGACATCGTTGCTACTCAAGGGCGGTGGAAGTCTCAGGCCTTTTTAGATTACTGGCGCCGCATAGAATCTATACTCCCTCTGTTTCTCTCGATGTCTGCTGAATCGTCTCACCTCCCAGATCTCGCCGCCTCGATGGAGGTCTTTCGGCAGAAACATCGATTGGCTCGCGCCTAGTGATATTTTTCTTCTTTGCTCATTACGTCTCTCTCTACATATGCTTAGTTCTACATGCCGTCTACTCCCCCTATGCTCTGTATGCTCTCCATGTTCTCCTCTTTTCACGTTAGCCCCGTCTCCCGTTTTTCACGCGCACGATGCGCCGCTCGGTTACTTTTCACATACCTTACGCTACGGGTATTCTCGCGTTCGCTCCTTTGATATCTTCGACTATAATCGTATGGGCCACTGGCCTTGACCTAGTTGGTCCCTTTTTTCCTTCGGTGTGATTTCCTTTTTTCTGTTCCTCTCAGCTCTGGTTTGTGGGTTCGGGTCTCCGTAGGAGACTCGACTGGTTGTGAGCTGTGAGCTCCCTAGAGGTTTGGTCTCGTTCCTGTTGGAGACCCGTTGGTCTTCGGAGCGATTCAGCTTTAGCACGCTCAGAAGTCTCTGAAGCTCCGATCGATCGTGTTGCCTTTTCGAGATGCCGACGGCATGCTCTGGCTCCGATTTTGGACTCGGTCTCGGCCTCAGTCACGTGACTGCCTCGACGCTTCAGATCTTCCCCCAAACCCCCGAACTCGGATCAAGCATCGAGTTCGTTTTGCTTTCTCGCCCGACACTCGCTCAGTTTGAGCATTGAACTACTTTCGAATCTCAAACTGATTTTCCTTTCCTCAACTGTCCGAACTAGTGCGCATCCTTTACAAAGATGGCCTCTCCACTTTGGCCTCAGCGAGCTCGCGAGCTCGGCTCAAAGATAAGAGCGGTCTTTGTAAGCGCAACGTGGTTAACAGTTCTTCGGTCACGCGTGACGTGCTTCTTGGCTTCGAGGTCTGTGCACATCTTCTTTAGATAGCTCGAGAAGCTGTTTCTTTTCTCTTTACGCTTTTTATTCCCCCCTTCTCCCTCTGCGTGAATAATTCGCGTCTTTTTTCACCCACCCACCTCCCTTCTATCCCACTGTGTGGTCTATCTCTCCTAGCGTGCTTTGGTTTGGTCTCGTTCCTGTTGGAGACCCGTTGGTCTTCGGAGCGATTCAGCTTTAGCACGCTCAGAAGTCTCTGAAGCTCCGATCGATCGTGTTGCCTTTTCGAGATGCCGACGGCATGCTCTGGCTCCGATTTTGGACTCGGTCTCGGCCTCAGTCACGTGACTGCCTCGACGCTTCAGATCTTCCCCCAAACCCCCGAACTCGGATCAAGCATCGAGTTCGTTTTGCTTTCTCGCCCGACACTCGCTCAGTTTGAGCATTGAACTACTTTCGAATCTCAAACTGATTTTCCTTTCCTCAACTGTCCGAACTAGTGCGCATCCTTTACAAAGATCGAGAGCTGACACTCAGCGTGTTTGGGAATTCACGTGATAAGAATAGCCTCGAGACGAATGACATTCAGCAGACACTTGATATACAACAAGAAAACATTGCGACGAATCAGGTGGAACAAGCTACCCCAAAGAGAGACAACCGCATCAGCTCCCAATCAACTCCCTCCCTTGAAGTTGTTGGTCCAAGCGTGCGGGGCTTCGTGTTATGCATTACGATTGCCCTCGAGTAACCAGCCACCCACCCGCCGTTTCTGTTCCCCTATCATCTACAGCACCCAAGTATATCATGTCGTCGACCGCGAGTCACATCGGACTAGAATGACCATGAAAGGCACCTAGAACAGGCGGACAGGCTTGCCCATGGTGGTCTTGATGTGGAGCGACTTGATGTTCTGCCAGTTCTTTTTCAAGAGCGACACGAGGAAGTTAATGCCTAGAGAGAAGACGTGAAGTTAGTGACGCGAAGGAAGGACATATTATCCAGACGGAGATTGGGTGAATTGATACTCACTCAACATGACGTTTCCGAGGACTTGGTCTTCAGTCATCTGGACGTGACCGACGGCAACACCCAAGCAAAGAACCTTCTTGAGCTGGAACTTGATGGTGGAGCGGACTTCAACGATCTTGTTGGTCAAGTCCTCGGCGTGGGCGACGGGGGTAGGGAATTTACCAGCTAGGGAGCCGGACGTTCAGAAACGGGAGATCTGGGGTACGACAGATTGATAGAACACACCCTTGGAAAGACCGGGTCCCAAGAGACGAGGGATCTGTTTGATCAAAGTCTCGGAGGCAAGGAAAGCATCGTATTTCTTGGCGAGCTTTTTGACGAGCTTCTTGTTCTTGTTGAGTCTGAGGAGATACGACAATGGGAAGTAAGGAAAACTGGTCCATGCAGGCAATCGGAGAAGAGTTTGACACTGACTTTTTCAAATCATCAACGGACATGTACTCGAGGTCAATCTGCTTAGCACGATCGATGTCGGCGGCATCGGCGAGAATGCAGATGGACATGCGAGGACGGGGGACATGGGGGAGCCTGATTAGATGGAACGTATAATGATTAGTCAAATTCTTTTTCGAAAATGGCGTTCAAGGCAACGCACTTGACGGTTCCGGAGAAACGCTTATCTCTCTGAGGGTCGTAGTTCTTGAGACCAATTTGCAACTCGATGGTTTCCACAAAGTTACGCTTCTTCTCGCCGTTGGCGTCGGCAAGGAGCTCTTTGACGGAGCCCCGCACGCTTGACACTGAGAGCTTGCTACTGCTCAAACGACCAAGGATGTCAGCTAATATTCATTTCTTCCCTCTATAAACGCAGACTGACCTCATGCTTGATGTTGGATGGGAGTTTTTGGGTGGAGGTGGTCGCCGGCGTTGTGCGTGACTCGAAAATTATGGGAGGTAACGCTGTATAGTTGATGCGTGATCAGTGTCACGTCAATTTGTTTGGAAGGTTCTAGGTAAATAATATTCCTGATTTGGATTCATGAGCCCCTGTCCTCGTGCTCAGAGAAACTAGTGTGAGCGATGGATTTTACAACAACATATTCGACAAACATGTACATAAGGTGGTTCAGTTCAATAGAGGTACGACAGTAAGTACAGGATCCAACGACCCACGCGTGAAATCCAAGTGTTACGATCTGCATAAGCGACAGCCTTGGGTGCACTGTTGCAGGCAACAGAAGGCGAAGCCGAGTTCGAAGATACACCAGGAAGGTGCGCCTCCGGGTGGGCTGGCTTTTCTATCTCGTCCAATCCAGGATGCAACTGTATATCATCTGCAGCACGCTCCCGTTCTTCAAATGCAGAGTCGCCCGCTGAGCTAGAGACAACTTCGTCGACAGCGATATTCACAGCCTCTCCTGACACAGCTGAACCAGATGGGCTACTGGACCTGGGAGCAGCATCATCAACATCGTTTGTATGATACAAAGCGCTGATGGTGGTGGCTGTTCGAGCTTCGAATGAGTGGCTAGGTGGATCCACGCGAGCATCAGCAGCGGCACGTACGCGGAACCTCATGCTAGATGAAGCGTCGCTTAAAATTTCGATGGAAGAGCTGGGGGGGCTGAGCCCACCTTTCGCACTCGACGGATGTTCAGCGCCAACAGAGGTGTTTCGCGAAGGATTGTCAAGGCTTGTATCACGCCTAAAGCGCTGCAATCCTGGACTCGAAATAATGAGAGTACGAGTAGGCCTTGTGCCACTGTGGAGTATATCCCTTGAGCTCGCGGAATTCGCACTACTGTGCGATGATTCATTGAGATACTGGTTGGTACCCCTCGTCATGCGGGTCTCTTTTACATGGGCATGCATCGAATCAACATCCCGATAGTCGTGTCTAGTGGCACTGGAGCGTCCCGTCATCGATGAGGAGTTTGGCGTATTACGCTGGCTATAGTGTCCAGCTAACGTACGGTTCGTAACGTTGGTTTGATCTCCTTGGACTTCATTGAACACCCCTCCTCGGACACTGAAGTTTGTGGCGTTTCTGAAAAAGGTATGGGGTGCATGGTCGAGGGAGGGATCCGACGATTGCGGTAGGGTAGTATATGTAGTGCGGGTTCCTGTCGGTGCATCGAATATGTTAAATTGAGATCCTTCGACGAAATTGTATGCTATATCGGCATCTGCATCCGATATTGTAAAGTTGCTGGCGCCCTCGAAGGAGGGCATGACTTCTGGTGGATGTTCAGGTTGAACTGGAAATGGCGATTGGAGATTTGACGATTGCGATGGATTGCGATGGACTATATGATGCTGATGGAAGCTGAGATGAAGTGGCGGTGGCTGGACAAGCACGGGTGCTCAGCATTTATACGATTATATACGAGGCGTGGGCAGTACGTACATAATCAGGAAGGTGTGGTGGCCAAAGTGGTGGCGAGGCCTGAGCGTCTATTTTAGAAGCTCTATTGTTCTTCACTTGAAATTGGGACGTCGTAAGGCTATGTTGGCTAATACACGTCGAAGCGGAGAGTACACAGTCCTGCAATTGTTCCTCTGGACAGACAAACAACCCGAGGATGCACGAGAGTCATCCACCACGTCAATAGGCATTAGCTGTGATATAAAAGTGATTTCCGGTCAAGTTGATCGATGAGTTTGAGCTAAAAGCTTGTACCTAGGATGGCCTGGGAACAACATTCTATACAAAGATCGTTCTCGACAATTTCCAGGAAGGAGCAGCACAAGTTCATTGAGATCCTACAGAGCATCATGATGTTTTGGAATTGGTCTCGAGTTGGATATGTTTTCATTTTGTTGCGATCGTGAGAGGCTATAGCCAATCAAGGCCAAAATCACTGACAGTGCCACGTGCACCGTGTCTCGAAATCGTCCAGATCTACAACCAAGGGGGTCCCACAAAAAAAATTAAGGATATCCCGTCGGATTTTTTTTTAGCAGCCAAATCCTGGGACTAACTAACTTACACGTGACATATTGCCTTATATAGACGCGGCCCGGTCATCCGGTGCCACCCATGAAATGTTGTCAATACCACCGAGCTCGAGAGTACTGAACATATACACGTTTTGTTATATATATCCAACACCAGCTACTCACAATGTTCAGCCATCTGTATATACTCCACCCCAACCTGCGTCCTTCAATATTTCTGGCCTCGTTTGTCTTCTCGGATACTGTACTGACATGTTTCACAAGTCCACTCGTTGACAACGTATTCGAGATGAACATAAATATCCAGGTGGTACTGAAGGCACAGATAGTCAGAGCATATCTCCTGAGAAGCAAAAGGGAACACACCTATTGTGTTTCGCATCCGCGCACACCTACGGTAGAACGCTCATTGGGAGAGACAACATGATTGCCACACGAGCATTCGGATATACTTCCTGTGTCTCGAGTGCGACGATTACGGCCAGATAGAGTCTTCAGAGCATCCACTGTGAAATGGTTAGGGTGCACGCGTCACGGCGAGGGGCAATGGCTCGGCCAATTGTTCATTCGAGGGCTCGGGTGAGACTTGGAGGAGTCTGGAAGTGATTGAATCATTGGTGATGTCTCGACATTTGATCAAAATACTCACCGGGTCTGAAATTTTGCCTTCTCCAACGATGCCAGCATTGGCAGGGTTCAGACTGAGGTCCACACCGGTATCCGAGTCTGAGTCTCTATCGATCACATTGAGTCTATGTTTCTAGTGGATCGTCATTGCTTATTAGAGCTGATTGAGAGCTTGGTGATGTCCTGCACTAGTAGTTCAGGCATAGCATCAAGCCCAAATCAAGACTGCAACTTACCAGAGTTTTTTTCCGCCCGAATCGCTCACCGTTGAATCTGAGTCAGAATCACTGGTGTGGTGCTCGCCGAATGCAGTTTTGATGGCATGTTCGGACTCGGATGAATTATCGTTCACGTCTTCGTCATGTGTTGCTCTGTCCAAGCCTTCCAAATTAGTGATAGCAAGACTGTACAGTGCACTGTAGATGAGAGACGAGCGTCGAGTTTACTGTAACGTCAATCGCGTGACTGCCAGCTTGGGTAACTCAACTCGGCAGTCTCGGCTCCACCACAAAAAAAGACCTGGATAATTTCAGTGTATATGGCAAGTCTATGGACCCGTCTTGGACTCATTTTGACCTCAATATGCCTCAAATAGCCTGTGAATTACTACGAAAAAATTACCTTCTGAAAAAAATTTAGCGGCCTGACGGCCGGACTAACTAACCCACGTGATATGGCTTATTTTTTTTCTGGGACCCCCTTGTCTACAACTCGGACTCGGAATCTCATCAACCCGAAATTGATTCTGATGAAACGTTATGAATTCGGATCCTGCAGTTCTAATTTCTCAGGCTGATCTTCGACACGAACTACCACCATAATCATGGCCTGTCCAGACTGTATAACTGGTGCATTTCTTCCAGGAGAACCCAAAGGCATCATCAGCACACAAGGAGCTTATTACTCTCCAGCTCCTCTACCCGACACCTCTGGATCTGAACGTGCTAAAATACTTTTGACTGATGTATTCGGCCTACCTCTGAAGAATTGCAAGATCATAGCAGACAATCTTGCGAAACGCTTGAATTGTGACGTTTGGGTACCGGATATGTTCAATGGTGCGTAAAATAGTGCTTCGTCCGCTGGCTCTTCACGGATGCATTCGTTCAGGAAAGCCTATCATGGCTTTGAACGCTCTCAACCTCCCAACACGAGCAGGGGTCAAGCTGACTGTGCTTGATTGGCTGAGATTTGTCATCGGAATGCTTCCAAGTGTCCCGGGATTGATAAGAAACAGAGCTTCGGTCGTCGACCCGAGGTTATCATCTGTGAGTGTCATTGTTTACAAGTGACAGGCCTTGCTTTGTGATTCACTTTTGTCTCGTGTGTAGTTTATCGCAACTATCAAGGCAGAGAAGAAATACGAGAAGATCGGGGCTGTGGGGTATCTACTATCTCTTATTCTTATTGCACTTACAAACGGCGACTGGACGTAGGTATTGCTTTGGTGGAGCTGCGGCTGTACGGCTAGGTGGTACCGGTCTCGTTAACAGTATCGTCGTATGCCATCCTGGTCAATTCTCTGAGGCTCAATTGAGAGCCATCAAGGTTCGCCTTCAGGTCTTTACAAACTCTCGAGCCTCGGAATGAACGACTTACTTGTCCATAGGTTCCTGCGTCTTGGGTTTGTGCCGAAGGTTTGCTGTTTTGCTTGCAAGGATAACGGTCAAAGTCATTTTCGGTGTCACACAGATGATCTATTCTGGAATCATGCGTCCCGCTTGAACGCAGAGCAATCGTTTGCTGAACGAAAGGGCAAGGACAATTTCGTCGAATACGAGTTCAAGGACCATAAGGGCACGTCTTTTGTATCATCCTTCTTTCCTATCATCTCACATTCTTGCTCCCAATAGGAACAACGCATGGCTTTGCTTGTCGGCCAGACATATCAATCCCAGAGATCAAGGAAGCTTACGAAGCGGCCTCTGAGCAAACTGTGGAATGGTTCCGAAGAACTTTGGCAAAATAAGAGAGTCCTTTGAACGATTCGTATCCGCCCATATATTTATTTGCAGATCTTATTGATACATATTTTTGCTCACATTCTTTGAAAGGCATCTAGACGAGCATTTAACTGCATAGACTGTTCCAATCATAGATCCCGTGCTCGTGTATATTTCCTAACGCCTCACAAGTGAGATGATTTGCCCTTCTGCGATGTCACGACACCTCCAACGAACTCCAACACTTTCTCCACAACCGCTTCTTTCATCTCGATTTGGACCCAGTGGGACACGTCTTCAAAAACGAACGTCTGAAGCTGTGGGATCAGTTTCTTCTCGTTCTCGAGCCACGCCGGTGAACTTGTCGGGTCCTTGCGACCGTGTAGAGTTAACACAGGGAGATCCGCTGAGACTGTCGTAGGCAAATCTACGCGCGTGTCATAACGTATCAGTCGAGATTCTACCGAGATATCTAGGCGGATAGACCATACCTTTCTCATCGTCGAAGCGAAGCTTCCAGAGACGATAGTAATTCAAGGGGCCATTCATGTCCTTTGCCTTGCTGTACTCGCTCACATAATACTCTCGTTCCTATTCCAAGATCAGGCATGATCAATTGAAATCGTATAATAACAAGTGGCACCTTCTCGCTCAAATAACTGCTTGCTTGAATTTCTTGCAAATCCAAGTGAGTTTCGTCTCGCATGATACTCTTCATTTGGCCTGGTCGAGTAAACTTGATGCTGAGTGGACCAGGCTTACGATGAAGCATTGGCACGAATAGAGGGAGCTATCGCAAATGTGTCAGTCATAGCCATACGAATATCGAGTTGGAGCTACATACAGAGTTGTAGACTTCCGAGTCAGCTACCCTGTCCGCAAAATAGAGCTGATATCCTAGGTCAGGTACGATCTCGACTAGCTTCTCGAGCGCGATATAGTCTTTCGCCGGAGGCAAGAAAGGAACAGCGATCCTAGACGTGTCATGAGCAAAAAGTTATTGTAGGACTTTATAGCGCACATACAAGACGAGAGCCAACAGCCTATCCGGTTGCCAGAGGGCAAATCGAGACGCAGTCATGGATCCCCAATCGTGCCCGATAACGACCTGCAAGTGAATCAGCGGAAATCTCATACAGAAATCTGGTCCTTTTCGGATCGCGTACGCACGGCTTTCTGAACGCCGACCACATCGAGTAAGGCCGCCAAATCCTGGCTCAGTTTACTGTAGTTATACTCTTCCGGACTATCAGGCTTGTCGGTGCCACCGTACCCCAGCATATCGGGAGCGATGACTCTGTATCCTGCACGGACCCAAGGAGCGATCTGATATCGCCATCCATACCTATCAGATATTCTCGTGAGATTACGACAAAGCTAATCGAGTGAGATATTTACCAGAGATCAGGGAACCCATGGACAAGCAATAGGGTGATGCTTTTGGTGGAATCGTAGTCCGTTGGCAGTTGATCGACGTAGTGGTATGTGCGTCCGGTCGTAAGTTTCTGAAACTTGTGCACGAAACTAGTGGGGTCGAGAGGATCCATTTGAGCTGGAGGTCTTGGAATTACTGGCTGTATCTATAGGGCTTTACTGCTACTAGTGATGGCGAGGAGGACGAGGATGATTTGATATAAGGTACTTCCTTGGTACTTCCGGGTCTACAAGTGACAAGTCTACAATCACATGCAATCGGCACGCTCGGGATGATTGGTTTGTGAGTATTATTGTAGTGTATGCAGGTAGAGTTCTACGCTCGAGAATGATGAGAGTAATGTACATATGTGTATGTGTAGAATCTACTGAGGGATCAAGGTCGTCTACCTACTTCAACCTCGTGGATCGACGGTTCTTGCTCTCCGATCTAGAGGGGGTCCTGGACCTGGCTGTCGGTTTATCCATTGTCCTATGTCGTTTCGGCGTGGTCGGTCGTTCGACCTCAACATCCTCTTCGTCGGCATCGTGTGTTCTCTTCGATGCCCGAGATTGAGTTTGGAGATTTGCTTCAGCGTTAGTCTCGACCATCGCTGCGGCCATCGCTGCGGCCTGCTTTCGATATGTGTCCAGTTGGTCGTGAGTCCTGTCATTATCGGGCCAATCCGGCTGTGCAATACAGTCTTCCCATATCCGCCGCAGACTCTGATGGTTGTCGAAGGGGGTGGTAGGAGTGGCTTCCGATTCTTCGCCACCTATGGCTATTGTCAGATTCCTGAGTATCCAGGCCTGCACAAGATCGAATACAGAGTCGAGCCAAACGGTCAAGGGGGAGAAGTTGAACGCAAAGGATTTCGTGATGGTCTGGCGGCTTAGGAAGTTCATATACTTGTTGTTTCCGCCGACATCGTACCCATCCCCATTTATACGATACTCGTCGAAAAGAGCTTCCATCATAGGGCCAACCTTGTGAGGCTGATTGTGTTCCATATACCGGAGACCGTGGTAGGTGACCACGTGAATAAAAGACTCCATGTCGTCTTGAGCCTTGTGCAGTTTTTGTGGGTTCTGGAGGAGGGCAGCTGAGAGGAATGGCCAAGTCCCCTGTCAAAGAGGAACAATAACATCAGCGTCATGCAATGTCATGAAATTTCGTGGACTCACCGTGCGATCCTGCTGTCGAGGTCCACTCTCGATACCCTCGACGGTCCTGGCATAATCCCAATCGTTCAAAATTCCATTACCATTCTCATCGATAAGTATATTCGGGGCGCTGATATCCCGATGTAAGAGACCGCACTTGGTATACGCGTCTTCATGGGCTGCCGAAATGGCCATCAGTATGTTCCAATGACAGAGCTCATATCAAACTCACCTAGGAAGGCATGGTATACGACCGTCATAAACTGCTTCGTAGAGCGGAAACTTTTGAGAGGCATCCCGACGCAGTCCTCCACAAATCGATTGTGCTTCCGGGCCCTTGCCGTGCCTTTCCCGATCCGCCACTTGCTGCTCGCAAAAGTATCTGTCTTCGTCTCATGACCCAAGTCATCACCGCATACAAATTTCGGGACATATCGAACACCTGCATTGTTCAGCATCTTCAACGTATCCGACTCCTTCAGCATCCCTTGCTCGTAGGAACGCCATGAATCCTTCAAGAACATCACCTTATCGGTAGCGACCTCGTAAACGGGATACGCTCGTGTGGCTCTACCGATCATAGAGTCTGCGTTGGCCATGGAGCCCCACGCGAGGAATTCGCGCATCCCTTTCTTGTTGTCCGGCACAAGGAACTTGTAGACAGGTCGTTCTTGAGCGTTCTTCCAACGCGACAGTTTCTCTTTAGCAATCTTCGCCTCCTTGCTTGTCGCAAGAGAGACTGTAGGATCCATTCCGCGTTCTTCGTCCGAAAGATGTGAGAATCGCCAGAAAAACTCGGCCAGTAGGGTGCCATCCTCCCGGAAGTTGAAACGTCTCGTTACTATAGCTCCAGAGCGATCCCAGAGGATAAAGCGGACCCAGGGGTCGCCGAGGTATATCGAGAAAGCAAAAAGGCGATGTTGACGAGAGCACAGTTCGGTAGCATAGCTGACCAGTTGGCCCCTGCATGAGTCTCTCGCTATCGAATGACGCAAGAAGGGTCCCTCATCCTTGAATGGGTCTTGTGTATCGTCAGGCTTGAATTCCATCCACAGTGCGGCCTGGTCAAACTGGGTAGGATGAAGTGTGGTGTCGACACTGTTTGGGTACATGCAGACATCAGGTTGGATTTTGAGACCGGTCTCTGAGTTTGGATCGGGATGGTGGCTGGTATTCACGAGCTTGTAACCAGGTAGGATAGAGCGGTTTCGGGGTTTTTTGCCTTTGCCTTTGGGATATGCGCATTGCGCAAGTTTGACCTAAGAAGATATTCAAGATCAGCAATCAGAGATGAAGAACATGGAGACGCACAAATTCTGAGTACATCTTGGTCTCGAGCCCTCCCTTCGGCAGAGCATCAAAATGCTTTTTCTTTATCGAGCGAAAGTGATGTTTGGGCGACAGAGGCATAAACGTGTCGAGGAAATCTCGGGGCGGCATTCCTCCGATCCAGTGGCTACTCATTTCGCTGTCGTGGGTCTTGCGCCTCTCGATGAAAGGTATCGGTTTCGTGATATGTGCTGCGACTCCTCTCAAGCTTCGTTTGACTGGTGAACCAGTGTTAGAGATGGTATCAGGGGGGGCATGATCAGCAAAGGATTCAGCGTCAGACATGATGAGGAGACTTACAGGAGAAGTAGGAACGCGAAAGGCTTTATAGAAAAAAATGCAGCTAGGGGGAGGCGTCCGAAACAAATATGAAATGTGATATCTACAAAGGGAGTGGAAATTCGATAGACGGGTCAAGCGTGTGTCGCGAAGATCTCGAAATGAGACTTACGAGATACACACAAGCGCGATTTCAGGGACACTGTTGGTCAGAAATCTATACGTAGATATCTATGTAAAATTTGGATGCAGAGTTGGCTGTCCTGGCTACAAGTTAGTGCTAGTGAGCGCGTTACTTGACTGAAAAGTCAAAGTCGAAGGGGCGGCACAACATACGGTCACGTTGTCACGTACTAGATTCAGGGCAGGCTTTCTCGCGCAAGATATTTGAAAATCAGTCTTGACGCGTCCGAGTCAATCTGGATTCTGGGCTCTCTGGACAGCAGTCATCCATGCGTGGCAGTGCGTCCAAGTGTGGAACATGTGAAGGGAAACTATCGATACGGAACCGAAAACTTGCTAATTTTGGATCCTCTGGGCTTCTCAAGAGTCCTGTTCATCGTCGACGTACATCCGCCCAAAATATGTTCCGTCCAGTGGCACAACTTCAGACACTTGACAAGTCCTCCTTTCAGACGGAAAACCTGGACAAAAAGGTCCAGGCTCAAAATATGTGATTATATCTCAAAAGATAAGCTCATATAACATATCCGGATACTTTGTTCCATGGTATCACCGTCATGATCGACTCGGAGGAGTAGCCTCCCAACGACCACATGTTGACAAAATGTAGGCAGATGGCTGTGATGATGACAACCACAACAGGTTTTCGTTTCTGTCAGTAGTTGGTCGAGAGGAACTTCGGAGAGCAATGTCAATACGCACTAAGTATGGGAGATTTCGTTTGCCTTGAGTAATAAAGATTTTGTTGTGCCCATCGATCTTGGGTAATCAGAACTACACTTGACTAAACAGATTGCGATGCGTCGCTCACATTCTGTACGGACTTGTCCATGTCAGAGTTCGCAGTGGTTGTTGTAGACAATGCAAGTGAAGACAGGAAGATCAAAGCATCGGATACTTCAGCTCGTCCACTCGCAGAGCGCGTGGCTGTAAGAAGAGTCAACATCATAAAATTTGGATCCTCTGGTGCTACTCAACTCGAGAGCCTCGGGCTCAGTAACAATATGGTCATTTTCTATAGCTTCTGGATCTTCAGGTCGACTTCGCGTAGCATCGTGGTGATCTGCATTTTCTATAGCTCTTGACGTGCATCGCTTTGATGGTAAGAGATAAACGAAAAAGCATAGCGTCGCAGTGTGTATAATGGAACAAAAATACTCCAAAGCCTGTAAGAATAGATGCAAAATCAGGATGGCTGCACTGACCTCTCTCCAGAAATGTCAGGTTGACAATACTTATTGAGCGAGCTAACCATCCGCACCGAACATGCGAAGCACATGCAGCATATCTTGTTGAGGAAAGCAGTGCGTCTTTGAGGAACTATACTTTAACGCTATATTGGTACACGAGGGTCACGTTTATTAGCCGCATGTAAAGAGCACGCGATAGGTGCACTGCAAGATGGACTTCCACGTTCAAGAAGAAACTGGGGAGTTTCTCATCATGAAGGTCGAATATAACATATTGAAGGACGTAGGCGTCCCACAGCATTATAAATAGCGTGTTCGGACTTTCGAACTTTTGGCGATAGCATGCTCCAGCAGTAGTTTTTCTAGAGAGAACCATATATCATGTACTACTTACCTGAGCGTCTCGGTATGCGTCTGTCATAATCGCGAGGTCAGTTGACTCTCATTCGACCATCGACGGGTGCGGGTGATTAGCGCCAAGATGGGTATCGTAAATATGTTGTGAGAGCCCATTGGCGCGATAAGCTTGAGTAGTAGGAAGAAGAGATAGAGCGGCGACTTCAAACAAAGTCAATAGCCGCAGTGGTGGTCGACTCGACTCGAACGAGGACGAGGACAATTTGAGCCTCCAATTGCATCTCCGCTCAAATTCAAAGCTCAGCGACTCAGCATTTGTTTTGTTCGCCGAATTTTTCTACTAGTATCCTCCTTGTCCTGCCCTCGAGATCGTAACTCGCATTAACAGTATCTGCTAGACGACACACTCACTGGAACGGGGCTGTCAAAAAAAAAAGTCTCAAAATCTCGTCCGAATACTGAGTCTGACCGGATCTTATCATCTCCCTTGTAGTCTGCTTCCTTGTCATTTGACACGTCCGGGCGTTCCCAATGGGCCTTTGAGGACTGCCACACTAGGCAGTACTGGCCTTTTGAATGTGTCTACGCGCCTAATCGAAGATGAACGACAGATATAATCCAGTACCTGTGAACTTCGGCGTATCATATAACTTGAATGTCCATGTCAAGATATCTCAGCGATCCTTCAATACCCCCACCCCTCGGACTCCTCCTCTAGCTTTGTCTTTCTGCCATGCCATTCTTTGAAGGCGCTCATCACTTCTCCATGAAAAACCCAACGATGAGCGATGTGAAGGGTAATCAAACCAATTATAACGGTAACGTCACCGACAACAGGTCGAACTATGATAACACCACCACTACCAATACTATCGATTCCTACAATGACAATTCTCGACGAACCGTCCATCGAGGTAGTCGAGTTCAATCATAAGCATTCGCTTACTAATTGGCTCGCAGATCGAGCCTACAACTACCACCAAGATTTAGCGAATAATCGTCAAGGTCTGGGACCGCACTCTCAGCCCGGCACGTACACTCAACCTTCGAACCTTTCCAAGTGCGATGGCTAATGCGTTCGTTGAACAGATCCTGGTATTGATCAAAGCAGTTTTCGTCCTATCAACTCTTCCCGAGGGACGAGAAGAAGAGCGCCCCCAAAACAAGGAGAAATGCTTGCCCCAGGGGCTTGGAGACCTCCAAATTGCCACCAACCACAAATTGCAACTGCTCCAAACGAGGAAGGCTTGCAGTTTCCTAAAAGCTCCGGGGTTTCCGCCGTCGCGGAACCTGCATATCAGCGTCCACCCATTCGCGAGAGTAACTCCTACGCCGGACGTGACCTTAGTGATGCTCAGCGTACGTCTCGTCGTTGCAAATTTAGCCCCTGTACCCACCTCTCACCCATTATAGACGGATATCCAACCTATCGAAACCCCCGCCATGGTGAAGGAACTCAATACATGTATCCTAAACGCCAGTTCTCTGATGCGTATTGTATGTTTCAGCTATTGCAGAGATATCACCCAGACATACTGAAATCACCTTTGATACGAGTAGTTGACCAGCCTATCGCCTCCACTGGTGACCGCTGTGGCGATAAGGAGGTCAATCAGGCGGTACAGGAGGAGGGCTACGAAAAATCTTATGATTTGGAGGAAGACGGAGAATTAGACTTCCAAGACGCATTCGAAGAGCCTTCTCCTTCCCAGTTTTCAAACCCATATTCACCGGAAACTTTCCCAGATCATATCATGCGTGCATCGAGCAGTCCTTCTACGACCACTCTGCCTTCCTCGTCATCTTTGATGAATCCGTCCTTATCACGTCCGGCTTTTCCGCATTCCGACACCACACCGGCGGGGTACATTCCTGCTAACGATGTTCCTCAGGGACAGAGCAAGACAAAGTCTAAAAACCCGTTCCGTCAACAATGAATCAGTCAAATATTAGGTGCGGCGATGAAGTGCTTCTCTGTGGCTTGTATTGAATTCTCGCTCTTGCAGTCTCTAGCTATATCTGTTTTGAAGCCTTCGCGCTGTCTTGCTTTCACTGCTGTCTGTACCTGCCACTCCATACTCCTGGATCTCGGCTCTTGTTTCCCTTCCATTCATACGTACTGAAAGGAGTCCTGCTCTCGTGTTTTTTGATTTAAATCATTGTTCTGACCATCTATGTAGCCGCTTTCCCGTTTCTCAAGATTGTTATCCCGTCGAGTTGTTACTTGTAGTACTTTTGGATCTGACGTATACCAGAGCTCTGGAGAGATAAGCCTACCATTTGCAAGTTACATTTTGCCTCAGACTTCGTCGTTTGCACGAGCCCACGTGTTCCTCACGTTTGACACCTATGAAACTTTGAAAAACACAACATCCAACGTCGATGGGTTTATCCTGACTCAATCTGTGTCTACGCAATTCTTCCAAGCCTCTTCCGAGTTTTTTTACCCTTCGATCCGTTCAAAAGAGGTAGCTTCCTTGAGACGAGCTTCGAAGTGGCTTTCAAGCAACCGAGCACGACATTGACATCAGTTGCCGACAACTTCTTCAAGTCCACGCGCTCCCTCTATTCCCAACAAGTTCTGCCCTACCCTATACTCACGGAAACCATAGTATGGTGACAGTACATAGTCGATGTCTCATTGGCTGGCCTGACTCGTAAGTTCGTAGTGCCTACACGAACACCGAAGAGTGAGCATGAGCAGTCTCTTCCCCACGAAGTCCTTGATAAACCTTCCTATTCCATTCTTTCAGGATTCCTGCGAACTTCCTCATTGTGTGAAGCTAAAACTCCGTCAAGTCGTGAGTTTTCATATCCTCAACTGCTTCCTATTAACCGCCGAACTCAGGAATTCATGGGGATCGAATAGGCGAATAGATTTCTCCGTGAATGTGTGGTCGTACCCAGAAAGGGTGTAAGCGTCACTCATTCATTTTCCATCTACCTATCCACTCCCGCTGTCAGCTTCTACCGCAACGTCTCGAGTGCGCTATTTCTGCGATAGCAGTACGCAGCACCCCTGGAGGTAGCGGACTAGGTATCTTCTTTTTGTCCTGTCAAGACGTTGAGACTTCCGGTCTCCAATCATCCTTGTACGTATATTCTCAACCACGCTGCTATAAGCGACGAATTCTCTGTTGTGGAGCAGATCATACTGCACTGTTCTCTATGGACGTGAACGTTTGGATCATTACACCCGACTCAGAGGGAGCGAAGCGTTCAAACCCGTTCCGTCATTGAGCAGAGTACACCTAAAGTCGTCCCTTACTCGATGTGGGGGATAGAACTCGACAACGAATGGACCATACCCAAAATGAAAGCGGGGCTTCAAGTCTAACGTCAATAAATCGCGGGCACAAATAGGTCTGGCATTAAACCTCTTCTCCCACTCTCTCTTCTGTCCTGGCATCGTCTTCACCCACTCGTTCTGCTTCGTGATTTCCCGATATGTTCACAACTGATATCACAAGAACAGTTGGTGCACTGTTCATTGGGGCTTTCATTTCTTCCGCGTACGTTCTATCCACTGCTGTGGCACTTCTTGCATTGTTACTAAGAAGGATATCGAACTCAGGTTGTCTGGAGTTGTCACCGTCCAGTGTATTGGTTACTTTAAATACTATCCGTCGGATCCACGCTACACAAAACTTCTGGTCAGCTCATTAACGCTTTTTGAAGGTCTTGATAGACTGACTAAACTCACTAATAGGTGGCAGCACTTTGGTGAGCCTAATCATCTCCCAGATCAGACTGAATTGACACAAATGCGTGTCAGGTTACTGGATTTCTGCCATACTATTTTCATTGGAGCGTCGCTATGGTATTATCTCATCGCGAACTACGGAATTCAAGGAACGATTGATTCTATACCTTGGTAAGTGCTTTGCAGTACATACCGTAGGATCTGAACTGACAGAAACTTAGGAGTCTCGCAGTGCGTTGTCTTTGCGTTCGGATGTCCAATGATTTACACTGATACCATTATAGCTTACCATCGCATTAACGGTTCGTTATGTTCCCAATCGACGGTATAGCTGATCCTCAGTTCCTTCTTTATCAGGGGATTTTGACTTTCCTCGTCCAGTGGTATGTCTTTCGACTTATTGTCTTCCAAAGTTATGAAATTGATGTCTCCCTAAGTTTCATGGTTCATAGGATACACAGATGTGAGCACATCTACCCAGATACCCAGTATCATCTTGCTAATACCTCGACCTCAGTGAGCAAAGCTAACTGGACAATATCGGTGCCACTCGTGCGTAGCTGTGCAAATATCGTGATGCATTAGCGTTCTCTGAGATTCAATTATTTATAGGCCATTCTAGCCGTCTCAAGACTAAGTAAGTCTAGTCGTTGCCGTGAACTGCCTTGTCATTCGCTCACCAACCTGACATCAATTCAGTTACTGCTTCCAGTAGGTCACTAGGTCATCCAATCATTAGCTCATGTCCTAACCCTGCTTTCTCGGAACAGTAACGACTTCGAGAATGTACGTCCTGCTGTCGTGGCTTGCCCTCGCAGTAGCTGAGTATACACAGGATCCACCTGAAGACATTTGATGCATTTTTACGAGACTCTCGCGTAAGAGAAACATTTTGACACTACGAGGACAGCTAGACTAATATATTCTAGTGGACGTTCACCACTGGCTTAGCCCTTTCTTCCGCCTTGGATATTCTCATCACCGGATTTCTATTCTATTTCTTGCTAGACAGCCGCAAGGTTACCTCTGCGTAAGATTTCGATAAATGGCAAAATCATAAACGAGTCGCATGACTGACGAGACCTCACTAGCAGGATGGTCCATGTTATCGACAAGCTCATGCTCTATGCGTTTGAAAGTGGCTCCCTGACCTGGTATGTGATTCGGGCCTTCGAACGTCGAGTATCTTGTATACTTACCTGCTATTCAGTGCTTCTACTATCCTTTCGATGATTTGCGTACGTGTCGATGTGTTTGTCTATTTAGCAGATCCAATCAATAGCCTCTTGACAGTGGCTCGCGATGCCGACCAACCTTGTATTCATGGCACTCCATTTTATCATCAGCAAATGTAAGCGGAGCGCAGCTTTTGTTTTGCCCATGGTGCTGACAGATTTCTAGTTTACGCCAACTCGTTACTTGCGACGTACGTCGACGAGCCCGATATTATGGTACTGCTATTGATTCAATCCCTTCTTCTCCAGCCTCAACACTCGTAAAGGTCTCCAACAAGGGCTGTCTTCGAACGGCAGTTCATCGGGGCCTCCAGTACCTATCCTATTGGAAGACTTCCAACGAGATGGACTCTTCAGTGGCCGATCTGTTCGTTGTTCTTCTCATTCTTCACTCTCTACTGTTGACAACGGTGTCGTTCTGTCAGCGTCGAGTGACTTACGAGGCCCGAGAAGCATCTAAGCGAGCAAACCTCGACAAAAAGGTGTGTAGAGTATATCAGGCGTACCCTGCATGATACTAACAAAAATGTTGTCTTCTCAGCTCAAGGTCAACGTGGAGAAGACCGTAGAATATTCGGTAGATCACCATCCAGGATCCCCTTCCGCTTATACCGCTTGAGTGCGTAGTTGTAGACTGATGGTCGACCGGTGGCTTGTCTGCCTATGAGCACGGTGATAGAGAAACTCTTATGGAGAGAGCGGTTGAGAGTCTAACTTGGGAGAAAGAAATCATCCATTCGTTCTATCAAAAAAAGTCGACTGGTGCAGAGGATTGCATTGGGACGGTGTTAGTGTACATAATCCTTATCGTTATTTTCCTTGTCTTGTATCTCAATGAGCCCCTCGTCATTGCTGACAATCACCGGTATATATTGATACAGATAGTATGCAATCACTCAGCAACGATATCAGAATGCGTATCCTCTGTCTTTTCTGACTCATGTAATCGTTGAGCAGCAACGAAGTGTTGTCGTTTCTCTAGGTCTGTTTCTCCAAATTCAGTAAAATTAGCGATGCGAGTAGGGTAAGATACTGACCGTGAGCCCACATGCACGCTCCTATGCGATTTGATATGCTGAAAATCAAACCGATGATAGGAAGACCCTCCAGTAAGGCAGCCGTAAACCCGAAAGCTGTGTGCCATAAGTAAGCTTGCGATACAGATGATGAGACTATATACGTACTTCGGTAGTCCCATTTTCGCTCTTCCATGAACACGGCTACTTGGTGCTCCGTCATGTGTTTTGATTCGAAATACTGAAGTGAGAGTTGAACGGACTGGAGTTCACCCAGACTCAGGAGATACGGCATACCTGTTTATGCAAATAACGAGCAGTCCCGAGACCCTTGAACCAAGCCGATACAAGAATACCTACGAATGGATAGAAGTTGAAGGGAAGGAGTAACACTGATGACGTTATTCTTGCAGTCAACACCTTGCGCGTATGAGACTACACACCTCGCTTCACGACGAATACGCCTACCCACCCACCAAGCCAATTATGAATGAATTTCGTCTTGGCCGACTCAAACACTACAGGCGGCGGCGAGTCCCATTCTTCGACTGTCCTGCTGGTCAACAGGGAGTCGATATTGCTGAGATTAAGGACTTACCATAAGGTTGCCAAAAGTCCTTCCCCTTTCCTCGTGAAGTTATGGTCTGAGCCCAAGCGCGTTCGCGTGCGATGCGAATGTTCCGGGATAGAAAGAATTTGAGGATATAGGTTATCTGAGATCCAAGTAACAAAACAGTAGCATCTTCGCGAAGACAACTCTTGTGAGATTACGATGCAACTTCCGGAGAAACAGAGACTGACAAGTATGGACGTTGAAAGGTATTTTACAACCGAATACGGTATCGTTGGACAGACCAGTGATTCTGGGTGAGCTGTGGACTTTTGAATGAGATTTGACTTCTGGTAGACTAGATACGACTTACTTTGCGAGGAATATTTCAATGCACTTCTTCTGAATCCCGAACGTCAATAGTGACTGGAAAGAGTCTTCAGTCGAGAGTCAGGGTTCAAGGGCAATTAGTATTAACCCAAACCAATCCTACTGCCAGCCCGCGCTGTGTCCCATGCTGACATTTCTGCCATGCTGGAACATACAACAAACTATCTGTGCACAGCCTATAAACACCTACAATAACGTAGGACGGAGGAAATTGGAGACGGGAAGTCGCTCTGGCCAAGCTTTGTGGTATTTCGTCCGCGTCTTGAGATACAAAAAGTGAGTTTTGAGCTTCCGGGCCCTGCGTAGAGATTGTGGACATGAAATTCAAGAACTAAGGAGCGCCGACGCCGGTACATAGTAGGCGCGAGCTGCGCGAGCCTCGAGGAGGTAAATCGGTAATTGCCGAGCACCCATATGGATCCATGACCGTGACGGCGTGACCACTCCTCTAATTGCCTCCACGGTCCAGGAGTCCCAGGACTGAGCACTAGCGAGAACTACCCATCTCAACTCGATCGAGGTTCTTTGGTCCATTATATAGGGATAACGAGTCAGTCGAGAATGGCTGACCCAATAGCAATACCAGATTCAGCCGCCGTTCTCAAAGCAGCCGACCTCGACATCCTGGATGTCAAGGGAGACAAGATCAAGTTTGGCTCCATCTTCGAGAAGCAGAAAGTTGTTGTTGTATTTATACGTTTGTTGTGTCTCTTGAATCCTGTACTACCCGCTCATTACCCTGTCTTATAGGTCATTTTTTCTGTGGAGTACGTGATGTTCAATTCTAAGAAGCACTACGAATCTATCAGTCTTTTTACAGAGTTGCCAGGTAAACGTCATTGACGATAGGTTATAATGGCCTGCGTGTTGATTTTTTCCAGGCTTATGTGGAGCACTTAGCCAAGGTACGAGAGGAGACGTTAAGCAGTGCGGGCGCGAGCATTGTTGTCATTGGATGCGGCGAATGGAACCCCATAAAATTCTACGCTGGCATGTTCATATGCTATACAACGTTTGAAATTACTTATTCCCTCAGTTACAGAAACCACTGGATTCAAAGGGGCCATATATGCTGACCCATCTCGCAAACTTTATCGTGCACTCGGCATGACTCTTGAGACTCTAGCTCAGACTCCCGCTGGGCAAGAGAGAAGAAGTTACTTGACTCTCGGTCCTCTTTCGAACGCGCTGCGAAGTATCTGGGTATGTGCTCTCGCGGCGTCACCCATGATTATATGTCTAACACTTCCCTCGCAATGTATCAGAGAGGATTGACTCACGCTCAGCTCATAGGGAAGCAGGGGAACCTCTCACAACTAGGAGGCGATTTTGTCTTTGGACCAGGTGAGGCTTATTGTATATGTCGAGATTGATGACTATTTTACGTCCTGGCAGGCAAAGAGTGCACATTTGCCCACCGCATGCAGCACACGGAAGACCGTAAGTTCCCTTTCTTCATTCTATCTTCACCGGTTGAACTCAATCCGTGACTCGCTAGACATCGAAGTTCCTGAGCTCATGGAGATTGTTGGCGTCGAATACCCTTGATGATACGTGTACGTATAAGCCACTGGTACCAGAAAACAACCATCGATAGCTATCACAGTATGATGGTCGCTTCGACGAAACATATTCGTGTAAACGCTTTCCATGCCCTTCGTGGAACACATTCCATCATGTTTCCTCCTATCAGGCTTGTTTCTCAAACACCGATCGCTCATACGTGGAAGATTCTAATGTGTGACTGATGGACCTCAATCTTGTGCATCTTCTAGCGTCTTCCAGTTGCTTGCTGTGACGACACCGAAGTCCACGTAAAGGCGTGAAAATATGCTGCGATCACACATGTGGAAGTCTGGTGTGGTTCAGGCTGCACGATCTTTCCAATATGAACATACCATCGGAAGACTTTTCCGAGGTCCCTTTGATCGGTCTCACTATCAAATTGGCGTGCAAATAAAAAGTAATCGATATATCAAGTACACGAGTGAAGCCTTCACAGTCCATATTCCTACGCATATCGATCCTGTACCATCAGTATACCTGACCCCAGCCCCCCTTTTGACCGTCTCAAGACGTGTAATTCGACGGAGATCCCTCATCGACCGTGTATTCAACTGTCTTCTGGACGTTGACTTTAAGCTAGATAGCGATGTCCCTATAAACATCAGAACTTTCAAAAAACAAAATATTTTCGACGCACCTTCCTATCAGAACTGTCGCTGCTGGTTTTTTTCGGAGTCATTTCACGAGTCTCGTAAGGCGGTCGACGCTAAAGGACCACGTATGAGCTTGAGGATCAGAAAGTATCGAATAACAAACCGCTGATCGACGAGAAGCGAAGAAGCTGTCCTGCTGGAAATCTTCTGGGAAAAGAACAGGCAACGGAGGACCGGCCGAGCTATTTGGACCATTTGAAGACAGACTTTCTTGGAGGCCTTTCCGTGTGTTGAGACTGTAGAAAATTGAGTCGGGCAGCAACCATATACTGGGCAACTGACGCACGTTGCAAGTAATGAGTTAGCATAGACTTGAAATCCGTTCGTCAACATAGAGTGACACGGTTTGAGGTCAAGCGTAATTACGACCTACATTTGCCTATGATGAAGTGCAGCGCCATAAACACAAGGTTTGAAGGCATCGATACCCACTGACAAGGAAAACAATCTTTGAAGTTGACGAAGAGACAAATAGGTGGAGACGTACGCAAATCATAGATATGATAGTAGCAAGACTGAATGTCCAGAAGATAGCACCAAAATTAGCCGCCGCTTCACTGCCAGAACCTATAAGCTACGTACCAAGTCAGGGAACCATTCTCGAACGCGTAGATCATTAGCTTGTCGATAACATGGGTCATCCTACTACTCGTTAGGCAATCAAGAAACTATAGTCATAGTGGATAGGAAATACATACGCAGAGCTAGCCCTACGGCTATCAAGCAAAAAGTGGAATAAGAACGCTGTGATGAGTACATCGAGAGCCGAGGAAAGAGCCAAGCCTAAGGTAAAGGTCCACTGAAGATTGAAAATCAGTTTACTTGTCCGTGCAGGTATCGGAGAATACTTCTTACTCGGGAGTCTTTCATGAATGAAGTGAAGTCCTTCAGGACAATCCTGCAATATATAATTAGCCACTTCGAAGACTCACGAAGGAAGATAATGTGGACATTTTCCCAGTCGTTACTGTAGTTGGCAAACATCAAATAACCAGAAACACTATACCACTGGGGGGAAGGACATACTGGCGGCAGCAGCTAAGTTGATACCGACGGATCAATCGAAATTCGCTGGGGAGACAGATTTGAGCCTACCTAGACGCGCGATGGCTAGACTGATCTATCAAGTGGGTATCAAATCAGGAGTGCATGCGTCATACGAACGGTGGTAATGATTACCAAGGGAATCGTGATGGTCCATCTGTCTTGGCTCACTGAGGAAGTCATGTTAGCACTGATGACTAAGGTATTCTTCCAATTAATCTCACGTCTATGGATCCTATGAACGAGGAAGCTAGAGAAATGATATTTGTGCTCGGAACCAGGTCGAGAAGTCGAAGAACGTACCAATGTACAAGGAAAGTGAGAATAGCCTGCTGGAATTTAGGATCAGTGCCCGTAAACAATCGGGAGGGTTCGCACCGTCAAGGCTATAGTAAGCTAAAATGATCTCAGTGTCAGCCGACACACTAGGGAATATGTAGAGGTAAACAAACCGCGAGACTCCTGAGTTAAATAAGGTAAGTTGACCGTCAAGTTGTTGCTTCAAGAGCTCGTACCAGGGTATATTATCTATCGTCTCTCGATTGCCAAAATGTGCGATTAGATAGTACCATATCGACGCTCCGATGAAAAATGAATGACCGAAATCCAATATCCTATTACAGCTGTTGGAATGAAAGAGAATTTGGTCGAGACGAGGACACGCACCAAGTTGCTGCAACCTAGAGATGTCGTCAAATCGGCAAGACTCGTCAAAGGCTCTCTCGACTGACCAAGAACTTTATCCGACGTGGATCTGCCGAGTAGTACTTGAAGTACGCACAGCACTGAGCAGTAACGATTCCAGAAAATCTGTCCCAAAATGTCAGGTCAGGAAGAAGCATTCGAAAACGTAGTGAGCGTACCCAGCAGAGATAAAGGCTCCAACGAATAGTGCACCGACGGTTCCAGGGATATCGTCCGTTGACATACCGTCACGGACAAGGAAGGAGTGGAGCACAGTGGCCAGGATGAGTTGGGAAGAGGAAGAGAGCAGAACAGAGGGTTCAAGTCGTCAATCATTTTGAGACCGATGATCTAACTCCAAACGGTTGAACCCTGGTCAATAGGACTCTGCAGATTTGTTTTTCCAATGCCGAGAAAGTCTAAAATATCATTTCAAATAAGAAGAAGACCCCCGATTTGACCGTTTGCCCCAGGTCTAAAAATACGCCAGATTTGGTATCTCTTCGTAAGGTTCACAGAAACTTGCGTTTTCGCCAGACTAACGATCTGCTCCATCATGTTCAGAAGTAGTGGTGTAACCTTCATAATTGAGAGGCAGGGGAGATCTTGACACCCATCCCCATGTACAACGGCTTCTTGACCGGTGCAAACGGCGATTATTCAGATCGTTATATGAGGACAGCATGCGCGTCCGGCGTGGCGTCACGGTGGAAACCAACGACGACTCGTAGAAGAGGACACTTGGCGACATCAGGTGGAAGAAAACACCTTTCCGGCCGTCGGGCCGCAAATTAGCTAACGCCACCACATCAATCGGGAGTTTGACATCCGAAGAAAAACCGAAAGACTGGAAAGAAGTCTGAGAAAAACAATACCTGGCGAAGGCGTATCGAAAGCATGACAAATGTCAGTGACTCCCTGAGCCGAGATGAATGCAAGGAGGTGCCCTTATGATCATCTGATATGATATTGCGAGTACTATATATCAGGCCGCGGAGGAGTGTGATGAGAGGATACTCACCTCGAGAGTGAGAACGGAGCGTTGGGTAAATTCTGAAGATATTTTCATGTTCGACCAATGTTCGACTCACAATTTCAGCTCGTTCTGAATGAAATCCAAGTAGAACGTAAGTAGAATCCTGGAGCCATCAGTAGTTCAAGGGTACTACTGCCATTATTGTAAATAAGAGATCGCAAAAATCCGCGAGATTAGATACCTATTGAGGGGTATGTCTATATTCATAAATCACCATCGCATCTTGCGCCTGGCATTCGCCTTGGCGAACACAGGTGCAGCACTGGACGAGACCGAAGAGCTTGATCGCGTACGACTCAAAGTTATCGGAGGGGCGAGCGACGAGGACAGAGCCGAGTCTGTCTGTGAAGTAGTTGGGGGAGAGATCATGAAGGAAGGATCGTCAAGAAGATCACAGACGCTCTTTGCTCCAGGGCGACTTTGAGGTGAATAAGACCACATGAGCTCTAAAACGCGCCACAGGTCGTCTGATAATCCCCGGTCTATGACATCCCTGTCGGTCGGCCGATGAGGTTTAATACCTCTTATAACGTCAAGCATTACGCTAGGATCGTCTGGATGTTCTGGATCGTTGTATGGCCGTTCTCCGGTAAAAATCTGCATGCAAAGAACACAGTGAGCATCGCCAGCAAGCTCAAGGTTGACAAAAACCTCACCTCCAATGCCGTACTGCTCAGAGAGTATATATCACTAGCTTTCCTTGCTGAACCGTCGAGGTTTGGAAAGGCAATAGGGTTGAGTAATTCTGGGGACATCCATCGCACGTTTCCCTTCATCCAATCTGGTATCAAGCCATCAAGGGCGCCGGTACCGCTATCCTTTGCGATGTAAGCGAGACCAAAGTCTGAGAGTGCACAGGTAAGGTCCGGCTTCACCAGAACATTCGCCTGTCCAGATAACGTAAGATGAATTGAGTAGAGATGGAGAAATTAAAATAACGAACCCCCTTGATAGATCCATGCACGACACATGGGTCAAAATCGTGAAGATACCGTACCCCGGACGCAATTTCCTTGATCTGTAGAATTTATGTCAACTTTGCAGGTCGTATTTGCATATGAGAGGCTCACAGCTTTAACGCGGTCATGATCTGGGTGATTCGTGAGGTACACGATAAGATTGCCATGTTCCATCCATGGCGAGACTAACGACAGCCGTGGCTCATTGTTGATCTCATGTGTATACACTCCATAGAAAGGGAGTATGTGAGGGCAGCGAATTTGATACCAAATAATTGCTTGAGTACAGTACGCCTGAATTTAATCTCGAGATGAGCCCAGAAATTGTGTGCTAAATGACAAGAATACGAACCTTCTCTAGATCTCGTTGTTTGGAGTCCGTAGAATGACGCAGGACTTTGAGACACACTGCCTCACAAGCCACCGTGCGACCCTGCCATGTTTCCTAAGCAGCGAGGATTATCATTCGACGAGCTCAAGAGGTGCAAGCCGTACGTACCGCAAATCGGTGTACCGAGAGAGCGTCTGTCCCAGAAACACGTATATTATGAAGGTAGATTGATGGAGGTATTCTCGAGGAATGATCAGAGAGGCGTCTCAATACTTCAAGGTAGTCCGAAGCTTCGTCTGAGGCCAGCGTACCCCTGTCTAGTTCCTGTTTCACTGGTATAAGCATCGAAGGCAGCGACATTGTGTAAGACACAGTGAGATCGAACATACCAACTGCAAAAGCTGTAGCGCTACGCTGGCTGATGATCCGCTTAATTCCGTCAAGTTCGTTCCGGATCTTACAGCTCTGCGCAAATCCACAAGATTGGTAGGCAACGCCGCAGGGATATCAGCGCCTTGCCACTGAACTTGTGCTCCTTGAGGGGTAGTAAGAACCCACAGGTCAACCTCGGAGACATGCGTGGGACAAAACAGAGAATAGCCATTTGGCAGATAGATACTGAAGTCTTGGAAAAGTTCGGAAGAGTCCTTGAATAAGATAGCTATCGCTGTGACGGTCTGGGTCACAGACTCACTATTCGATGAGCATCAGTTGTCAATTGGAGAGCGACAATGAGAGGTACTTGCATGTCAAAAGTCAAGTTCTCGATGATAGATTGGAATTGTGCCACTTCAGGACCCGAGAAATTGTCTCGTACCCTGAGTAAGTATGCGGTTCTGGCTTCGGCAGCGCCAAGTGAATTTGCATCAACGATTCTCGGGCGTGAATTGTTCAAGGAGGACTCCTGGCCAACCTCGATGACTGGGAACGTAGGATCCAGTTTCACATTGGCATCTGTATTATTATCGTGTCTTAGCGCCTCATCAGCGAAGGTCGATAGATATCTGGTAAAATTAGACGGCAACGACACTTACAGTGTCAAAATCGGTTGTACCGGAGTCTTTAAGTCTGTATCATTAGTGGGGTACCAAAGTTTTGTGATTCCAAAGTACGACGCCATGAGATCGTTGAGGTTGAGTGAAGAGTTGTTTTAGTACCCAAAAAGGAATGAATGCAACACGTGAAACAAGGCTGTGGACACAGCCAAGGGTCGACCAAATAGGTTACTTCCGTTATACAGGGATCAGTTTGTCGTCTAGAGTTCTGCGTGAGTAGAAGGTTATAATCGAACACATAAGGGTCCAGGGACCTATCTCAACAGCCCGTGTAATCTCCAGAGTTAAGTTGAGCGAATCAAGGAAATTATTCGATGTGAAGATATTCTTCAAGACTCGAGAGGGATTCAAAAAAAGGTAGAAAGTGATCTTGAGCTCGAAGACAGGTAGTAGGAAGTGACTAAGGAAAGGAAGGACATGCGACAGCACTGAGCAGTCACGGTCGACAGCACAGCGTTGGCAGTCAGCGACTCGGAGGAAAGGCTGTGCTCAGTGTGATATCAGGGAGTTGACGCTATTTGTCACCGGCCTCCGTAATCATTAGGCGCCAATTTATTACTGACTTCAGATTTCGGGAATTGTCCAAGAATTGTCAGCCTGAGGATCCAGGTAAACGTAAATTCAATGATAAGTTGAGTACCGAGCTAAATCTCATACAATTCACGAAACATAAAGGGGGCAGGTTCGCGTAAGAGACGTGCGAGTTCCTCCGTATTACGACTTCTGCTTGCTTGCCAAACTTTCTCCTTCGCGGCGTGGCGACGGCGAGGACTTTCAAGATGACCAAAAATTGATTGAAGCAGTCCGAGATGCGGGCGCTGGTGCACAAGGCCAGCAATCGAATCTATATCTCTTGCCGCGGTCGTGGAATGATCTGAGCTGTGACTGTAACACTGCTCATAGTCCACCGTGTTACCGAGATTGAACGCAATTTCACGAGGAGGTGTGTCTTGGTGATCAACCTGGGGGAAAATGAAGTGTTAAGATATAATGAGATAATATATCAGAGGAGACACTTACCCCATCGTGATGCTGGCGTTGGCTCGGGAACCGCTCTGTTTCCATATTTGTGGCAGCTGCGAAGGGTTGCTCTATACTGTGATAATCCTCCATCTGCTGCGTACGTGGAAGAGTGAGGGTACCAGACAGCCTAAACGATGAAAACGTGCGAATCCAAAAGCGTTTGCGGTTCTCATCTACCAAACCATTCTCATTCAGATACACTTCAACTCCTCGAGCTTCGATGTTTCGCAGCGACTGCAAAAAGCAAATATCTCGTGGCGAAGAGGTCGGAAACCGAAAATAGACGTCTGGGTCCACTTTGAGAACCGGACTTTGAGATGCATACTGCCGAATATCATCTGCAAGCAGAGACAATATGATGGCGAAGACACCAGAGTCGAAGAGTGACGCTCGGAGATCAAGATGGCGGGTCGCAGCAACCGTGAAAAAATCGAGTATGCAACCCTTAGGATCGGCGTGATGTGTCCCAGTCTGTGTCCCAAAGCTCGTCGTGATGTACAGATCCATGCGGGATCTTCGTCTGGGAGAAACGTACGGTAAGTCAGATCCATACCTAGAATTTGGTTTAAGAGACCAGAACAACGCACCGAACAAGAGAGCAGATAATGCGCGAAAAAAGATCACATTGGGCATCATACGATGCCTGAACGAGGGCATCAGCCAAGGTGTTCCATGCACTGAGATCAGAACCTATGATGTGTATGAGATACGAGAAAGCCTCGGCTCGGACATTCAAGAAATTCGGTCTGGAAGGAGGAATATCAAGACTCGAAACATTGGCAGAATCACTGACGTGCACACCTAGTCAACTCGACGAGATCTGCACAGACGTCATAAAGTGCAATTGCCCAATCTTCTGGATCCCATGCTTGTGGATCCGTCTGTAGAATAGCGATCATCTCATCCATACGCAAACGTAGAGCGTTCTCGCTGAAAGACGCCAAGGATCTCCAGGCCCTTCGTCGCCGTTGCATCTCAGGGTATGACAACGATCGGGTTAGGATGTGGACTGGTTCACCGCTGCACCTCCTCTCCGATGCGAAGCATATTGGATGATCTTTCAGGGCTGAATATTCCTTGCCGAACCTTTCCAGGATGGTAGATGCAGCATCAAGAGAGATCTCTAATAGAGGTCGGCTGATCTGAGAGAGCTGGGATAGAAAATTAAGATATGCCAGAAGGAGACGTTCAAGGTCCTGCGAAAAGTCGAGGGAGGATGTCGTTGATCTACCGTGACGATAGTATACACTGTCGGAGAAATGCTGTAAATAAATGAAAGTCAATCGCCAATGGAATGACCCACAAAAGCGATGAGATGTGTACAGTGACCGACAGTTCGCAGAGAATCAGTCGTATTTCAGTGTCCGGAAATTTCAATAATCGAGCGATCACACGAGATGCACAGGATTCGTCAACGCCGATGTACACGATCAGCATGCGTAATGCGCTCTTCGATATATACTTGTCGTAGAGCTCCGGCCTGTCTCAGACAGTCAATAAGATTTTCTGTGTATATAACGAGTGCTCATACGGACCTAGAGAGCTCGAGTAGATCGTCACACATGTGATCATCGAAGGAAGGAGAATGCGAGCGGATGTTGGCTAATCGTCGATGGATAATAACGCGTTCCACGGCACGCAAGGTCAAGTTACCCAACGCCTTTACAGCCTTTCCGCTCAGAGCTCCAGGTCCATGAACAGTGCTGGACGAGCTACTCGTTTCCGTGGAGCATACCGATTCTTTAGAGAAGGACACTGCTAATCCAACCGAGGATGGGTGACATGCACAGTGCTGGTGTGTTCGCCAGCACTTTTGTGGATGAGGGAATGTCATTTTGCAGAGTGATAGACCGAGGTACACCTTCCCAAGGCCTATATAAACCGTCAGATAAACATATATACAGTACAGCATATCGATTGACGCTCGTACCCGAACTGTCACGCCACCGGTACAAAAAGGCCCAAAAAGTCCATCCTTGTCCGGTGCGCGCTACTTATCATGGATGGGAGTGAATGACTGCTATATTAGCTGCGGATAAGCGATCTTGGCATATGAAGCATTACCACTATGACGTACGGAACAACCATTCGATGCTATTGGACTCCCGACCTCCTCACAACTAGACTTTCTCAGTTGCGCAGAACCTGTACTGATTGCGACCCTAGGGTAAAGCCCGTGAAGCCCAAGAGGACAATCGATAGTGGCGATTTTTAAGAAGGCCTACGGCGAAGTGATTGACACTTCAATCTTGGAGGTCAAAGATATTATGGTAGCAGCCAATCACATCTAGGGAGTATGTATGTCTAACCCGTGATCGGCGGGATGAAGATGTGGGTGAGAAAGACATTAGACAAGCATAACGGAAGCATCAGCAAAAAACTGACTTGTCTTCAATTAGGGACGGTCGTTTTAGGACGTTTTCGGCGATAGATACAAGTAGACGATGGAAGGCGATACTTGGATATGCCGACGGGAAAGATCAATGTAGATGTCATCTTAGCGGCATGACACAGGTATCTGGACTGTCAGATAGTAACTTGATGTTGATGATAATCTTATCTTGTGATCATCTTGCAATTGCCGCTGAGAAATTTTAGCGGGATGAAGGATCCAAAATGGCGTGTTTGCAAGTGACAGCAATGCCAAACATACTCCCGATCAATGAGATGGAAAGCCACGCGGTTGTCTTTTACATACCTACAATCCATGCTGTTCATGAGCAGTGCAAGTCAATTTACATCTAATAAACCATAGCTACAAAAAATAAAGAGGTTCAGGCGCTCAAGTCTTCTTCTTCTTGGTGGCCCTCTTCCCCGTCGAAGCACCAGTCGGTGTGGATGGACGAGAATCCTTCTTGTCAGATTTCTGCACCTCATCAATACCACGTTTCTAGCAAAAAAGGGTCAATCAGTCATCGAGGATTAAAGACCAGTGTATAGATTGACACGTACTTTGCCTTTGGACGCTCCCTTGGCCTTCATCTCTTCCTGCGCTTTAGCCTCAGCCTCCTTTTCGATCATGCCCAACAATGTGTTACAACGTCTCTGCAGTTCTTGTGGCGACCGGCTTTTGAAGAACCAGTCAAAGCGGAACACTGGGAACTCTGTGATATCCTTCTTGATGCGCTCATACACATCATCGGCCTGCATTCCGTAGTAGTGCAATCGACAGAGCAGATACCGATCTTCCTCTTCACTATACACTTTACCCTTGGTTGTTGGATAGTTGAGTTCAAGCTCTTGCATTGGATAACGCACAGAGCTGATCTTCTCTGCAAGGAGAAATTCGAGATTGTCCCGTTTGTTCCGTTTCTGCTCTCCCTCGCTGATTCGCGCGGCGATTCTGGGATGTTCTTATAGGTATAAAGATACAATGGTCAGCCTCGTCATGAAATTGTAAGACAAGAAACAAACCTGCTAGAGTCTGCCATTTCTCCTTGAACACCGTATAGTACTTCGCGACCTCTATCGGTGTCTTGTCTTGGATATCGGCTGCATACACCGAATAGCTCTCTCCCCTAGAGTAGCAACGCAATATGTTAGATGACAATTAGAGTCAATGAAACATGCCGTTCACCATCCATATGCTTCCAGTCCACGAATGAATTGTTGGAAATCTCGTCGACTCCAATCAGGGAAGCCACTCTCAATATATGCATCCTTCTCTGCGATCTCAGCTTCGTTGAGGGGCTCGGCTAGTCACATTATGTTCAACGCGCTAACTTCGGGAACGTAGGGAAGAGCGTATTTACCATTATCGATGAAGTCCTGCGCAGCTTGACGCTCCGCTTCCAGCTTCTCAGGAGTATCTTCTGGTCCCTGGGGCTCACGAAGAGAAGCAGTGATGCCATTTAATCGCTATCAGGAATATCGAGTCAGTATACTATACAACAAAGTGCAACAAGGGAGGGGTATGTGCTTACCTTGTGAACGGCCAGTTCCCGTTCTTGCAGAACGTTCAGCTCAGGAGGGAAGAACTGGAAATCTTGACTAGACAAGATATAAGACACACGCGACTGAGCAACGAGATAATCTCACACTTACATAGCAATTTGTTTGGGTGCACGAGGGATCTTGGGAGCCTTGTCTGTCTTGGATGGACCCGCGCGAAGTGTGTCCTTGAAGTAGCTGTCAACAGAGTAGTTCGTCTTGCGCTCTCGCTTCGACAGGGAAAGAATATTGAAGTTCAAAGGTTTGCGTTGCTGAAAGGAGTGAACGCAGAACTGAATGAGCGGACTGGGATCAATGCGACGTGAACGAGACTCACTCCTGTCCTGAAATCTTCACCCTCCCACTGTTGAACAGATGCCTCCGATTTGAAGGTGTTGAGATCCTCCAAGTTGAGACCTTCGTATTTGCTGTTCAATTCGACGGTCCTTTCCTCCCCACGTTGGATGATAGCATCGATATCGTCGTTGATCAGAAGCCTAACAATCTCAATCAGACAAACGAATGGTATCCGAAGGAAAAGTACAAACTCGTCGGTAGAGTTGATGATCTTATCAGCACCATGCGTGATCATTTCTAATAGTTCCTCTTTATTCGCCGCTATGAAATGCAAAATGATTGTTAGCATGACATCCTAGGGTTAGCAAATAGTCGAGTACCTTTCGATTGCTGCGCCCTACCCTGCTGAATAACAAGTTGATCCAATCTCAACTTCTGCGCCGCACGTTCCAACATCCGCTCCTCTACACTCCCTTCCGTGATAAACCTGAACACATACACCTGCTTCGTCTGTCCAATACGATGAGCACGGTCCATAGCTTGAAGATCAGCTTGTGGATTCCTGGAGGGAAAGAATGTAACGTTCAATTGATTGTAAGCACAATATATAGGAATTTGTGAGAACTCACCAATCACTATCGTACAGTACGACGATATCTGCAGTGGTCAAATTGATTCCAAGTCCTCCCGCACGCGTTGTCAGCAAGAATATAAATTTCTCGCTATCTGGCTTGTTATAGTCGTCAATGGCAAGAATTCGATCGTCGTGGGCCGTGCTTCCGTCTATTCGGCAGTATTCTATAAGTAAGTAGATACCAGTGATGTTAATTGAGGGCCAGATGTAGATACCGAAGGCACGCACTAAATTGCCTGAAAAGACAATAATCCTCCAAGATATCGAGTACACGACTCATTTGACTGAAAATGAGCACGCGGGAGCCTTTCTCTTTCATGGACTGAAGGAGTTTGTCTAGGATGAGCATTTTACCGGAATTCTGGATGAGATGCTCGTCTGTAGTGTATGGCGGGCCAGGTTCCTGTACCAGGGTGATGTTAGTAATCGAAGCATCGAGGAAGGATCGTATACGTACTGCGCCATCGAAGAGATATGGGTGACATGTAACTTTGCGGAGCTGAGACAAATTTGTTAAGATGAAAAACGAAGAAAGGACATGAAGACCGACTTACTTGCATGACCATGTTCATGAGTCGAGTCTTGCCCTCTTTCTTCCCGGTCAAGCCTGTAGCGAGAGTGGGTCATGAGAGGAGGAAGCACAACACGAGAATAACGCACCATTTACTGCGTCGATATCCTTCTCCAAAACAGATCGATACCACTTGCGTTGCATCTCTGTGAGTCCGACATAGATATTGATTTCCTTCTCTAATCACGCCCAACCTCGAGGTCAGTCGAAATTCGAGAGAAAGTAATGAACGTCAACGCACTGGGCAATAGATTCTTCTCCACATCCGCCTTGACTCTCCGCAACAAAAACGGCCTAAGAATCTTGTGCAACGCCTCCACGACCTTCTTACTCTTCTCCTCCTCCGCATCACCACCGTCATCATCCTTGTGCAAGAAACTATCCAAGTCCGCATACTCCACGAATATCTCCGGACAGATAAAGTTCAACAACGCAAACAGCTCTTTCAAACTATTCTGCAACGGCGTTCCCGTGATCAACAACCGCCCACGAGATATGAACGACCGAACGATTTGTGAAAGGATGGAATCGACGTTCTTGATACGATGGGCTTCATCAATGACGATATACTCAAACGAAAACTTCTTAAACGCGGATTTCTCGATTAGACAGATTTCGTAGGAAGTGACGCAGACTTCGAAGTCTTGTGGGATGAGTCGGTTCGCGATGATCTCGGCACGTTCTTCTCGGGTACCGGTGAGTACGACGACGTTGACGTCCGGGGTCCATTTCTCGAATTCGCGGTGCCAGTTCTGCAGAGTGGATTTTGGAACGACGATTAGATGCGGTCCGGCGACGCCGAGGTTGTGTTTGAGGTAGGCTAGGAAGGCGATGGTTTGGAGAGTTTTTCCGAGACCCTGAGGTAGGGCGTTAGTGACCGGTGGATTATGGACATGTAGAATGAACGTACCATTTCGTCTGCCAAGATACCATTCAACCCGTTATGGTGGAGCGAGACCATCCAATTTAGACCTTGCAATTGATAGGCACGCATCTCTCCGTGAATGACTGGAGAATATCAGTAGGAGGAACATCATCCGGTAGATGACGGCTCACAGCTGGGAGACTCTTCGAACACATAGGGCTGGTCAATTCCATCCGCAGCCATCTCTCCGTCTTTCAGCATCTCTTCGTCCTCTTCCTTTTCAGATTTACGATGACGAGCATTGGTATCACTGACACACGGGCGAATGAGGTTCTGGTGAAAATCGACGAGTAAGGGTTACACTCACCCGGCTTTCTTTCGGCCACGTCCTTTAGGTTTTGGTTGAGCGTCAACCATGGCAGCATACTCTGGGTCTCGGGCTCTCTAGATATATGCGTCAGTCACAAATTATGGGGAGGTCATTTAGTGTGCATACCTTGATATCCACGAAATGTTTGAACAGTTCGGTTTGACCCAGTAAATACGAATATCGTTTCACAGCATCCGCAATCTACCATACCAGACCCGAAAGATGAGTTAAAAAGACACGCTTGCCGAGATGGGGAGACGCACCTTGGCTTTGTCCATCTCCTGCCGCTTGACTTGCAATTTCCCCTCTGCAGCCTTTCGTTTTTGTTTTTTCTGCTGTCTTTCCACTGTGGCTTTTGCCTTGACCTTTTCAGGTTTTTGCGTAGAACTGCCTTCACCGTTGTCATCCTACATTATGTGTTAGACCGAATGAGTCTCGCATACGTGTTTTCGAACTCACTTGACCGCCATCGTCACTGATAAGTTCGTCATCTTCATTCATATCTTCCCCATATTCACTCTCTCCTTCTCCGCCTTGACTTGGCTAACGCGAATATTAGTACGAGTCACGAAAAATATATACGCGCCACCGCTGGAAGACGTACTTGTCTGGAGACGATATTGCTGGGTACGACATCGCTGAGGATGTCTTCGTCCATGGCGTCTGTTGGACTAGCGCTATATTCTACGCCTGGAATAGGATTTCCAGCCATTTTGGCGATGTGGGTGGAATGGAGATTGTGGAAGTTGAGAGAGAAAGGCGTGCACGAGAGTCGCGACTTTGAAATTCAATCTCAGGCTTTTCCTTCCTTTCCCTCATAAAATCTTGAAAATGCTTGCGTATATATGCAAACAGACTGTACGAGTATACAAGAGCCTCGGAACATTTCCATGTGTATATATAACACTCCCAAAAGCTGCAAAAGAGACAGTAATCGAACCGAAGCCAACAATATGACCATTTCTCCAGTCTCGCCAAGCAATGAGGTGAGCTTGAGCCTTGAGGTGAGCGGGCCAGGTATGCCACTGATGTAGTGTGAGTGTGGGTCGGAGACTGATACTCGTACATCGATGACAGCGATCCACCTTTGCATTAACCAGCATGATACCTCTATTCGACAGCGTGCAGGGCTCTGAAGGACCTTCAGAATCGATATCTCGCTCGGGATCTGTGTATTTGTAGAATCGGCCACTCATGCAATTTTCAGCGGAGAGGTGAGTTCATCTGCCGTCTAAGATGAATTGGGCTGTCGTCAATTGAATGTCGCATTTTTCAGGATGTAGACAACACTGTCGACTCGGAGGTAAAACCTGATTAGTTGGCTGAGTACAACGACTTCCTTGATACATATAACTCGAAACGCACCCACTCTATCGAGTTCGACTCGACTTTCCGATTTCAAGTTCCTGAACTAGCCGCTCTGCAGGTTATGAAGCGACAAATCCTTTGGCGTCGTTACATGACACCCTTTTGACTTCTGCATACATAGACTAGTGCGTATCCTTGCGAAGTTTCATTACCCTACTCACTACACGTTGCTGATTCTCCGAGTCGCAGCATCAACGGAGGATTCATTGTCTCCCTGTCCGAATCACATAACATTGGCCATCAGCCATTGTTCAAGCATGGAGTGGATGGAGATTTATGTATGAACCTTCGGTCAAAGCTCCGTGTAACAGGAAAGAAAACAGGTGGCCAACGTTTTTCCGTCCCGTTTCGATGCCGTCTAGCATTGCCTGCTTGTCGCACGCGTTTTCATCGTGTATTCGATCAAAGTTCAGGTTGAGGCGTGTCTCTGTTTCGTAGTGTATTGATTCTCCAACCGTACAATTTCCTTGGTGGTCTCATATACTCTTCGATACAGGGACATTATGTGTCTTTTCACTCCGAGCGTGATGGCCAGGATATCAAGGACGTACGACTTCTCTGACGACAATGGCGGGCGTGCCGATACTGCAGCAGATGTCGGCGACTTCATGCTGACCGCGCTCAACTTGGCTGCCCAAGTGTCTCCAGTGCCGTATCTGAGCGAGGCGTCCGGTCTAGCACTAGGCATCTTGGCTAGTGTTCAGGTAGCTATGTACATTATTCAATCTAGGAATACCATTGACTTGCTTGAAATAGGGCGCAAAGAGCAACAAAGAATCGTTCAATCGACTTGCGAGCGATGCCTGTGGTCTCGTATATTCCGTTCTCGTCATTTACCAATCCCAGGAACAAAATGGCAAGGAATTGTCGCTAGACCTCGTCAACAACCTCCGAAATCTGCTGGAGTACGTCTCTAAAATATCTGGACCTTCATCCTCATACAATTTTCGAACAGTACTCTCCAGGCCATTGATAATTTTGCTCGAAAGAAAACGAGACGCAACGTAGTGATGCGCATCATTGCGCAGAAGTCAGAGTTTGAGACTATCCGGGAGTACCGAGAAAGGCTCAGGCAAGCGTTGGATGTATTCGGAGTGGGTTACATATTTCGTCGTTTCGTCGTTGAATCTGATGATATATATTCACTGACTTATCAAACAAAAACCGCACAGTTACAATCCAACATCACTATCCGACAGACAGTAACGCAGATGTCTGAACGCCAGGAAGAACTATATGCTGTTCTTCGAGAACGAGAGCCCAAAGAAAAAGCAAAGCCGACGTCTCAACCCGGGGCAGATCGGACGGTTTCGACGCCAGCGATTGCAGCACCTCCACAGGAACGGGACCTATCAAAAAAGGCACAGTCGATGCCCAACTTTGCTCCAGCTCCTGTGATTCCTACAGAGATGAAGCCTCCGTCCCCCGGCAAAGCACCCTACGCGTACTATACCGCGCCTTCGACAACTAGTGGTAGCTTTCACAATATGAGCACAGGAAGCGGAGGCATGATCACTAATGTCAACGGAGATCAGATCAATCGTAACGGTTGGAAGCAAGACAATAGAACGAATTATGGCAATAATACCACAATCACCACTACGAACTCTCACAATGACAACTCGGTACGAAACGTGAACAGTGAGTCAAGCCTTGCTTGCCGTTCACCTGAGAGTAGTCCTAATCACCCACAGACCGACGAAACTATCATGGCCCAAGGCATAGGTAGTTCTCCGATAGTGCGTATTGACGTTATGATCTCCAGACCGACCACTGACAGGAATTACAGGAGCACAAAAAGTCGTTAGAGTCACAGCTATGTGCACATGTATGGTCGACATGCGGTCATGCGGAAGCCAGGGTGCCACTCCCTGATCATAACGGTGATACCATGGAACTGAGTATTCGTCTATGTCATTTGAACCTTGCTTGTCACTTGATGTCCAATAACATATTTCGAGCCTGGACCTTCTTGTCCAGGTTTTCCGTCCGAAAGGAGGAGTTAGCAACTGTCTGAAGATGTGGCACTGGACGACGCATATTTTGGGCGGATAGACGTCGACTGAACAGGACAGTGATCTGTCCGCGAAAACTCTTAGTAGGACTCTTGAGAAGGACAGGGAATCCGAAACTAGCAAATTTTCGTTTCCGTATTGACAGTCCCTTCACATGTTCCACACTTGGACGCACTGCCACGCATGGATGATTGTTGTCCGGAGAGCCCAGATTGGCGCGTCCAAGACCGATTTTCAAATATTTACGCGAGACAGTCTGCCCTAAACCTGGTACGTGACAACGTGACCGTGTGTTGTGCCGCCCCTTCGACTCTGACTTTTCAGTCAAGTAACGCGCTGACTAGCACTAACTCGTAGCCAGGGAGACTCAATCTACATCCACTTTTTACATAGATATCTACGTCTAGATTTCTGACCAACAGTGTCCCTGAAATCGCGCTTGTGCATATCTCGTAAGTCTCATTTCGAGATCTTCGCGACACACGCTTGACCCGTCTATCGAATTTCCACTCCCTTTGTAGATATCACATTTCATATTTGTTTCGGACGCATCTCCTTTGTTTCTTATCTTCTATAAAGTCTTTCGCGTTCCCGCCTCTCCTGGTAAGTCTCCTCCATCATGTCTGTCGCTCAATCTCTTCCTAACTATGGTCCGCCTGATGGCATCTCCACCACTGGTTCACCAGTCAAACGAAACCTCAAAGGAGTCTCAGCACATATCACCAAACCGATACCTTTCATCGAGAGGCGCAAAACCCACGATAGCGAGATGAGTACCTACTGGACCGGAGGAATGCCGCCCCGGGTTTTCCTCGACACGTTTATGCCTCTGTCGCCCAAACATCGCTTTCGCTCAATCAAGAAAAAGCACTTCAGTTCTATGCCAAAGGGAGGGCTCGAGACGAAGATGTATCCGGAATTCGTGCGCGTCCATGTTCTTCATCTCATATCGCTGATCTTTAATATCTTTCTAGGTCAAACTTGCTCAATGCGCATATCCCAAGGGCAAAGGCAAGAAACCCCAAACCCGCTCTATCCTACCTGGTTACAAGCTCGTGAACAGCAGCCAACATCCCGATCCGAACTCAGAGACTGGTGTCAAAATCGAACCTGACATTTGCATGTACCCGCAAAGCGTCAACACCACAGTCCATCCTACCCAGTTTGACAGAGCCTCTCTTTGGATGGAATTCAAGCCTGACGATACACAGGACCCATTCAAGGATGAGGGACCCTTCTTGCGTCATTCGATAGCGAGAGACTCATGCAGGGGCCAACTGGTCAGCTATGCTACCGAACTGTGCTCTCGTCAACATCGCCTTTTTGCTTTCTCGATATACCTCGGCGACCCCTGGGTCCGCTTTATCTTCTGGGATCGCTCTGGAGCTATAGTAACGAGACGTTTCAACTTCCGGGAGGACGGCACCCTACTGGCCGAGTTTTTCTGGCGGTTCACACATCTCTCGGACGAAGAACGCGGAATGGATCCTACGGTCTCTCTTGCGACAAGCGAGGAGGCAAAGATTGCCAAAGAGAAACTGTCGCGTTGGAAGAACACTCAAGAACGACCTGTATACAAGTTCCTTGTGCCAGACAACAAGAAAGGGATGCGCGAATTCCTCGCGTGGGGCTCCATGGCTAACGCAGACTCTATGATTGGTAGAGCCACACGAGCGTATCCCGTTTACGAGGTCGCCACCAATAAGGTGATGTTTTTGAAGGATTCATGGCGTTCCTATGAGGAAGGGATGCTGAAGGAGTCGGATACGTTGAAGATACTCAATAAGGCAGGCGTTCGATATGTCCCGAAATTTGTATGCGGTGATGACCTAGGTCATGAGACGAGGACCGATACTTTCGCGACGAGCAAGTGGCGGATTGGCAAAGGCACGCTAAGGCCCCGAAAGCACAATCGATTTGTGGAGGACTGCGTTGGGATGCCTCTCAAAAGTTTTAGTTCAACGAAGCAGTTCATGACGGTCGTATATCATGCTTTCCTAGGTGAGCTTTGATATCTCCTCTCTTATTGGATCATACTGATGGTCATTTTGACAGCTCATGAAGAAGCGTATACCAAGTGCGGTATCTTACATCGGGATATCAGCGCCCCAAACATCCTTATCGATGAGCATGGTAATGGAATTTTGAATGATTGGGATTATGCCAGGACTGTGGTCGGCATCAACACTGGACCTCGACAGCAGGATCGTACGGTGAGTTCATGATATACCCTCCGTTTGCATCGCCTGATGTTAATGTTGCTCTTCATAGGGAACTTGGCAATTCCTCTCGGTTGCCCTCCTTCATGACCCAAAGAAACCCCACGAAGTCCAGGACGATATGGAGTCGTTCATTCACGTCGTTACCTACCACGGTCTCCGGTATATGGAACACAATCAACCTCACAAGGTTAGCTCTATGATGGAATCTCTGTTCGACGAGTATACTCTCGATAGCGATGGGAACGCCGTTGGTGGAAACGCAAAGGCTCTGAACTTTGAACACCGATGGACAATCACGACCGACTTTGCCTTCACCTTCACTCCCCTGACCGCTTGGCTCGACTCCGTATTTAAGATTGTAAAGACTTGGATGAGACTCAAGGCTCAGAAAGTAGACGGCGAACTCCCGGCAGACGCTCCCACCCCCTTCGACAACCACCAGAACTTGCGGCGGATATGGGAAGACTGCATTGCACAGCCGAATTGGCCCGACATGGACAGGACCCACGACCAATTGGACGCGTCTCGGAAGAAGGCCGAAGCGAAGGCCGCAGCGAAGGCCGCTGAAGCAGAGTCTCTCAGGAAATCCCAGGGATCGAAGAGAACACGCGATGATGGCGAAGAGGATGTCGAGATCGAACGATCGCCCACGCCGAAACGACATAGGACGATGGAAAAACGGAAGACCAAAGGAGGCTCGGGGGGCAATAATCCATCATCAAGGAAGGGAACTATCTAGCCCGGTTTGATATACATGCATGTCATGTGCATTATTTTCATTATCTATACAGGCAAAGAACTATTACTATGTCATAATTGTACTTCTGCTGCACTTAGATGTACTATTATCTTTCATGCGCGTCAATTAGCATCTTCGATAATCTTCGAGGTTCCCGAGAGTGTAGTTCGTGATGAGGACTGAACGAATGTTTGGTGGGTTGTAATTGGCGGGCGGTCAAGGCGCGGATTGCTGACACTTGGCCCGGAAGTACTTTTGACTCAAATCATCCTCGTCCTTCACGCCATCTTCTGAAGAAACTGAGTTTATTAGCACTTGATCTCGTATACATCTACAACTATTCAATGATAGGGCTAACCAGCGCCAAATGTTCCTCATTGATAAATCGTGATAGACGCAAAATCGGAATAAGCATCCGTAAACCCAGACGGATTGTTGTTGACGAAGTCTAGTAGAGGTGCAGTCAGTTGGACCGTTGATCATGGTGGAGTTCTCCAAATCACGCACCGACGCAAGTGGATGGGCACGTTGTCAAGAAGTAGACGTTCCCGGCCCAATCCCCACCTGTTTCGGATGGAGAAGGACAACTATTAGGACTCTTGAGAAACACAGGGAATCCGAAGCTAGCAAGTTTTCGGTTCCGTATCGATAGTTTCTCTTCACATGTTCACACTTGGACGCACTGCCACGCATAGATGACTGCTGTAGCCCAGATTGACGCCTCCGAGACCAGTTTTCAAATATTTACGCGAGAAAGCCTGCCCTAAATCTGGTACGTGACAACGTGACCGCATGTTGTGCCGCTCCTTCGACTTTTCAGTCAAGTAACGCGCTCACTAGCACTAACTCGTAGCCAGGGAGACTCAATCTACATCCACTTTTTACATAGATATCTACGTCTAGATTTCTGACCAACAGTGTCCCTGAAATCGCGCTTGTGTGTATCTCGTAAGTCTCATTTCGAGATCTTCGCGACACACGCTTGACCCGTCTATCGAATTTCCACTCCCTTTGTAGATATCACATTTCATATTTGTTTCGGACGCCTCCCCCTAGCTGCCTTTCCTTCTATAAAGCCTTTCGCGTTCCTACTTCTCCTGTAAGTCTCCTCATCATGTCTGACACTGAATCCTTTGCTGATCATGCCCCCCCTGATACCATCTCTAACACTGGTTCACCAGTCAAACGAAGCTTGAGAGGAGTCGCAGCACATATCACCATACCGATACCTTTCGACGAGAGGCGCAAAACCCACGATAGCGAAATGAGTAGCCACTGGATCGGAGGAATGCCGCCCCGAGATTTCCTCGACAAATTCATGCCTCTGTCGCCCGAACATGCCTTTCGCTCAATAAAGAAAGAGCACTTCGACGCTATGCCATCTGGAGAGCTGGAGGCTAAGATGTACCCGGAATTCGTGCGTCTCCAATCTCTGACATCTCTGATCGCTGATCTTCAATGGCTTCTTAGGTCAAACTTGCTCAATGCGCATATCCCAAGGGCAAAGGCAAGAAACCCCAAACCCGCTCTATCCTACCTGGTTACAAGCTCGTGAACAGCAGCCGCCATCCCGATCCGAACTCAGAGACTGGTCTCAAAATTGAACCTGATGTCTGCATGTACCCGGACAGTGTCGACACCACTCTTCATCCTACCCAGTTTGACAAGGCTGCACTGTGGATGGAGTTCAAGTCTGACGATACACAAGACCCATTCAACGACGAAGGAACCTTATTGCGTCATTCGAAACGGAGAGATTCATGCAGGGGCCAACTGGTCAGCTATGCTACCGAACTCTGCTCTCGTCAACATCGACTCTTTGCTTTCTCGATCTATCTCGGCGATCCTTGGGTCCGCTTCATCCTCTGGGATCGCTCTGGAGCTATAGTGACGAGACGATTCAACTTCCGAGAGGACGGCAATCTACTAGCCGAGTTCTTCTGGCGATTCTCACATCTTTCGGACGAAGAACGCGGAATGGATCCTACAGTCTCTCTTGCGACGAGCGAGGAGGCGAAGATTGCCAAAGAGAAACTGTCACGTTGGAAGAACACTCAAGAACGACCTGTCTACAAGTTCCTTGTGCCAGACAACAAGAAAGGGATGCGCGAATTCCTCGCGTGGGGCTCCATGGCCAACGCAGACTCTATGATAGGAAGAGCCACACGAGCGTATCCCGTTTACGAGGTCGCCACCAATAAGGTGATGTTTTTGAAGGATTCATGGCGTTCCTATGAGGAAGGGATGCTGAAGGAGTCGGATACGTTGAAGATACTGAATAAGGCAGGCGTTCGATATGTCCCGAAATTTGTATGCGGTGATGACCTAGGTCATGAGACGAGGACCGATACTTTTGTGACGAGCAAGTGGCGGATCGGGAAAGGCACGCTAAGGCCCCGAAAGCACAATCGCTTTGTAGAGGACTGCGTTGGGATGCCTCTCAAAAGTTTCCGTTCTACGAAGCAGTTCATGACGGTCGTATATCATGCCTTCCTAGGTGAGCTTGATATTACCTCTGTTATCGGAACGTACTGATGGGCATTTCTGCAGCCCATGAAGATGCGTACACCAAGTGCGGTCTGTTACACCGGGATATCAGTGCCCCGAATATCCTTATCGATGAGAATGGTAATGGAATTCTGAACGATTGGGATTATGCGAGGACTGTCGAGGGTATCGAGAGTGGACCTCGACAGCAGGATCGCACGGTGAGTCCACGAAATTTCATGACATTGCATGACGCTGATGCCATTGTTCCTCTTCTATAGGGGACTTGGCCATTCCTCTCGTCTGCCCTCCTCCAGAACCCGAAGAAACCGCACAAAGTTCAAGACGACATGGAGTCTTTTATTCACGTGGTCACCTACCACGGTCTCCGGTATATGGAACACAACCAGCCTCACAAGGTTGCCCCTATGATGGAAGCTCTTTTTGACGAGTATCGTGTAGATGGGGAAGGGAACGATGTCGGTGGAAACAACAAGTATGCGAACTTCTTAAGCCGCCAGATCATCACGAGAACCTTTGCTTTCGACTTTCCCCCCTTGACTCTATGGCTCGACTCTGCATTCGATCTTGTGCAGGCCTGGATACTCAGGAACCTGACAATGAGAATAGGTGGCGAAGTATCGGAAGACACTCCTACCACCCCCTTCGACAACCACGAGACCTTGCGGCGAATATGGGAAGACTGCATCGCACAGCCGAATTGGCCTGACAAAGACAGGACCCACGACCAACTGGACGCAGCTCGGAAGAAGGCTGCAGCGTTGGCCGCAGCGATGGCTGATGCTAACGCTGAAGCAGATTCTCCAAGTCAATCTCGGGCATCGAAGAGAACACGCGATGACGGCGAAGAGGATGCTGAGGTCGAACGACCGACCACACCGAAACGACATAGGACGCTGGATAAACCGACAGCCAGGTCCAGGACCCCCTCTAGATCGGAGAGCAAGAACCGTCGATCCACAAGGTTGAAGTAGGTAGACGACCTTGATCACGCAGTACATTCTACGCATACACATATGTACATTATTTTCATCATTTTCGAGCGTAGAGCTATACCTATATGCGCTATAATAATACTAACGCACTGATTTACATCCTGAGCGTGCGGATTGCTGGCACTCCGGAAGTACTTTTGACTCAAATCATCCTCGTCCTCCACGCCATCTTATGAAGAAATTGAGTTTGTTAGCACTTGATCTCGTATACATCTACATCTATTCAATGATAGGGCTAACCAGCGCCAAATGTTCCTCATTGATAAATCGTGATAGACGCAAAATCGAAATAAGCATCCGTAAACCCAGACGGATTGTTGTTGACGAAGTCTAGTAGAGGTGCAGTCAGTTGGACCGTTGATCATGGTGGAGTTCTCTAAATCACGCACCGACGCAAGTGGATGGGCAAGTTGTCAAGAAGTAGACGTTCCCGGCCCAATCCCCACCTGTTTCGGATGGAGAAGGACGATCAGCGATGGCACTCGATGTAGTTGAGGAGAAGAAAGGTACATACAGAGAGTGAGATCCACGATGATGTTGTGTTGATCAAAGTGCTCCGTAAGATCACAGCTGGTATTTGGGAACAATGCTGATGGCGTTCCCTGGATAGGAATCAGAACATTCAGTATATCTCGAAAAAGGAACACGAGGGCTCGAATTTTCACCCAGTTATCAGTATCGACAGTAGGGGATCCCTCAAAGACATCAGGAGGTACAGTTGAGTCAGTGCGAGACCAGAACCAGATTTTGATGAAAGACGTTGTGCGCTCCATGGCGTACCTAATGATTTTATCATAAGGATAGGAAAGACATTCGCAATGCAGCAAACTTACCATCCGCCTCCGTTATCGTTAAATGTCGGTCCATAGCTGCGTGCGTCATTCAATAGAACACCGCATCCCGCGTTACCAGTGGCTGCTCCATCACAATTGTCTCCTGTCGCAGTTCTACGAGGATTTAAGTAGTTTGATCTGTGATAGGAAGACGATATTTACCCAGTCATGTCGCGCGAGTCAGGCATGGTACATCCTGTGAGGAGTCCACTGAATAAATTAGCAAACTCAGAGAAAGTAGAAGACAAACCCGCGTCAGTATGGAGAACAGCGCCGTTCGGTCCTTGATCGTTGACCCCCTCGAGAATATCGACTTCTCCCTGAATGCAAAGAACTAAGGACCGACATTCAAGTAAAAAATAAATTATGCTTACCCCAGTCGGCCAATTCGCTTCATTTGTTTCCCAGACGGCAGGCCACGTACCACACCCTTGTGGCATGTGTCTGATATTGAATCTGCGAGAGGTAAACCAACGAGAACGATAAGCTAAGGGACTGTTCGAAGAGAGAAGGAATAATATACGCACACCGCAACGTGCGTAGTGTACACATCGTTTGAACGAATCCTGACTGAATTCCTACCAGGGCCGTTTGGATCGAGGATGGTGGTATCATCAGCACGTAGGATGAATGCGTCATCAGACGCGTATGAGAGATTCTGGGCGACGGCTGTGGGCATGTCGACGTAGTTGACGCGTCCGTTTGTAGGGTCCGGAATGGCTTCCCAGTTGAACGAGGAGAAAAAATCGGGGCCTACGACGCTTTGTGAGACGGAGTATGTAGCTGCTAGTCCATGTCCGGCAAAGTAGAGGATGGTCAGAGCGATGAACATGGTAGGAAAGGTCATGATGCTCGAACGACAGTGGAGTGGGCACTAGGAGGTCCACCGTACACGATTTATAAACTTGTGGGACAGGTACCATCTGCAACATCGGTACCTTCAAAACAAGATGGAAGGTCTGTCGCTGCGTTCAATCACAGGCACGCATGTCAAGGGTATACATTCCAACGAATGATGGACGGGCTATGGATACAAAGCGCATTCTTATAGGACGTATTGCGGCGCGAAGATAGGGAAGCGGAACTTTTTTTTGGCGAAGGTTCTTTGACATAGACCTAGTAAAAGTCCGGTTGCGTGGCATAAGCAACTAACGTGAGAGGAGCTCGCAGAGGAACAGCACGTCTAGAAGGTCGAGAGAAATCTGTTCGTCAGTCCTCTTCAATGTGAAGCGGGGGCTTACTTCGAGATGTTGAAACCAGTCTCATTTTGTACTCTTGCGGGCTCTAAATTTAGCAACGCCATTCCACCTAGAACGTGATGATACGTGCACCATACACATCTCTCGGAATATCTGCGGAATGAGTCGAATTGAGAGCGATCTTTCAGAAGAAGTCGTGTCAGGACGTTTCAGAGTTGGACATCGTCGTTGAGAGACTGGAGGATGAGAGGTTAGAACGTCAGTAAAGCGATTTGGAGACATCTACAAAAAAAGAAAGTCCATAGTAGAGCGTGCCTTCGTCTGCGACGGAAGACCCTATTGACCTGATCTTTGAAGATTCAGGCGCGCCTGGCAAGTGCGTACAGCTCAGTCGATCACTCGACTCGGGTCCGATAGAGGAGTGATTTTGAAAGATGAGGTGTTACAAAAGCGCTTGGAAAAGAGAAGATTTTCTGGGAATTTTGATCAGTCGCAGCTCGCCGTGCTGAGGTTTTCAGATGGTGAAATTCAGATGGTTTATAGGATCAAATGGCTACAAAAGACTTGAGTATGCCAGTATGCGACTCGAAGTCATGAGCACCCGGATCTGGTTCATTGATTCCACGATCTGCAGTCTTATCGACTTTTAGATGGGAGTCGCTCGCAAGGAGGTGATGACCGACCAGAACGAGAGTTACAGAGATGGGACTCGGGGAAGAAAGGTCGATGGGCATGATGTTGGAATCTCAAGTTGACGAGGTTGAGTCCGGTCTTGGTGTCGCGACTCGGACTCGGACTTCCCGGACTTCCTCCTAGTCTCTTTCCCTCTTCTTCCTGGTACTCACCTGCACCGCCGTTCACAATCTTTTGAGGTTCTGACAATCATTGCTAAATTCATCGTTTCGTGCGTAGAGAAACAATCCGTCATTGACCGAAGAAATTACTCTTTTGAGCCTTGACGTGTCGAACTTTCCTGAACCCTGCTCTTGACGGACTCTAGCGAACACAATTCAGTCCAGCTCCCCTCCTACGTATACTATGCTTACCCCCAGATCCAAATGAGTTTGGGGATAATTGACACCTCGTTCGATCGGAGGTCTTCAACGCGCCAATTGAAGAAATCCTCGCAGTCGGCGCTTTCCTGTCCGGTCTCCTCCTCAGGAGCGATTTTGAATATCTACGTGATCAAGAGAGGAGACTCGCTGGGGAAGTTGGTGTTGATATTGCGCGGAAAATGCTCCCTGACCGGAATGCCCGAATGTGAGTCTCGTTCTTTGTTCCTATCGATCTCATCATCAATCGGAATTTCTCGTAGTCGCTCAATTCACTTCGGTGTTTCCCTCGTCAAGTCTTGATGTTTTGCGGTCTTAGCCTATTCGATAGGGAACCTTGTTGGAATCTTAACTCTCTCACTCCCTCTGGATCTGACCTCGTCGTATCGATTGTCGTTCTGTGCTGATGATACGATCGGCCCTAGCTAGGTTCGGACTCGTGCGTTCCTACCTCTTCTTTGTGATTCCCGCTCAAGGGGTGAGTATCATTAGGTGATTTGCGGGGTTGAGCTTCACTGCGTGTTTGTAGCAGTGTATGTATGGCCTGCGCGATGCATTTGCCTCCGCAACTAGATCACAGCGAGCCACTACAGTCCTCTGTATCGCTGCGTTTGTTGCCTACGTATGCAATCAAGCTTCATCAAATTTCAACAAATATCCGATCTGTAAAAGTTGTTCGGAGGGCTCAGAGAGTCCTCCAACTCTTCACAGCATCGATTACTCGCATTACTCTACTACCCGACCTATCGTCTCTATATCGTAGTGGGAAGCGCCTCCAAACAACCCTTGATATCACGAAGCGTATTCACTTTATTATAATTCCTTCGCCCACACCTACACTTGGCCGCCCAACACACTATCGTCTCGGGCCATTCCTCCATATCCACACTACACAAAACATCCCCCATAGGCCTCCGATCCATCTCCAAAAACATCGCCATCTTCAACTCCCGCCACGTATGGTTATCAATCTCCTGCCCACACGCACAATGTGGGAGACTCGAGTTACCCAGATCGAATTCTTCTTCGCTGTCGATTTTTCGTTTGAACATGTCACGACGCCTCCGATGCAGGTTCAACAGATTCAAGAGGTCGATGGAACGAAGGCGCTGCAGTGTTTCGTGGTGTTCTTCATCATACAACGATAGACGAAGAGTATACTTCGAGGCCAGTTTCGCTTCTTCCTCCCATCCGAACCGTGTCGCAACCGCATACAACTTTAACGGCTCTTCCAAAAACGAAGGCGCCGTTATACTAGCCCGAATCGCACCAAGCGGACCCGGTGCATCCCATCGCTCAGCCAGATTTGCTAAATCCTCTACATCCTCGTACGTCTCCAATCTCGATGCCTTCAGCCCACTCACCATCCTCAATATTCTATCTAGTACGACATCCTTCACATCGATCGGTATGGGTGCTGCAATGTTGGTACCTGTGGAGAACATACTTCGGAACATGCCACAGGTATTGCGAAGCGTAAACGATGGGACGCGGTATAACGTTCCTTCGATGGACGACAGGACCACATCTGCTTCTGCTGAATCGAATGGCGCTCGGTATTCTGGGGAGTTTGAGATGGAGCTCGAGCTCGAGTCGGTGATAGGTGACGTAGGGTCTGCTTGGCTTGAACTAGCCATGTCGCGGATGTTTGTAGTGGGATGCGTCAACGAGTTTCTAGTCGCAGAGTGTAGCGTGCAGCGTGTAAGACGCGTGTATTCTGGGATTGGCGGAACGATTGGGGAATAAGAAAAAGGGGCGAGGTCGGTAAGGTACGCATTCTGACTTACCCTATTCCCAGTCTTTATATCTCCCCCACCTCAACCTCGACATACCACATCTCTCCGATCCTTTCGTACCAGATGATTGCCGTCCCATTCCATTTCTGCAGCAGGTCCTCGGTGATATAAGTGGGTCATTAACGAAACACTCAGCAAAGTCCATAAATATGCAGGATTGTCGCAGGCCAACACACCCACTGTGTCGCAGATCCAAGTGGGTCACGATCTTCGTGATTCAAGTTGGATCGTGAGTGATGTATACTGTCAACTTATCGTTCATCTGCCGTCGGCTTCCAATCGATATCATGACGATGGTGGCTTCTCCGCCCTGAAGCCGGTTATTTTCAGACGTCCGTCATGATATTATCACGGACTACTCTCATCGTCCGAGCATCAACGGAGTTTCTGACAAGCGTAGAATCCAAAGCGAACACACTTCGAGCCTCGAGGATGCCTCGAGGCAGATTGTCGTGTCTACGACATGCTTTATCTTCGCATGCCATCTAGATGCGAAAGGGCAGTGTCGAGGAGACGATTGCCGTTTTCAGAAAATCTTACTAACACAGATGCCCATCTACTTCAGCGAGCTGGTGATTGGGAGCTCGAGCAATACGGTCTACTTGCGTCCTGAAACGAGTTCAAGAGATCATGTGAACGCGTCGAAACTGCACGAGGATGAAGTCTGGAGCAGTGAGTTTTCTGTCTTGGAAGCGAGGTCTCGTGCTGCTGTCTTTTATCCTTAGACCTATGTTTAAATCAATGTCATAGATATATCTGAGGTCTATAGGAAGTCAGCCATCGATCTTTTGTTATCGAAGACCAGTGAGCATGTAATATCTTTCTCATCCGACGCTCACATCCACCCTCAAAAAGACATATGTATAGAGGTATTGTCTGGTACGCTCTCTCCGAGACAAGGCTCTGAATCACGACGGGATTCAGATATTTACGACTTTGTAGAGTCTCTGATCTCGCTGGTGAGGAGAGAAATTAAATCTCAACCATAGGTCCATCACGGTGTTCAAGGTCATGCACGGTGCCACTCCTAGCCATTGCCTAGCCACTTGGCAAGTCGCGATCGGCCGTCGTCGGCATTGGTATTTGCGCGTATTGTTCACTTTTTTTTTGTTTCAATGTCAAGATCAAGTTGAGATCAAGTCAAGATTAATACGCGAGTTACTTATGGTTTCGTTCTACGAGTCCTTGACTAAGACTGGTTGTTTGTCTGTAGACTTCTATTCAAATACAATCCCCGCATTGAACGACCTGCAACAATCTGAGGCATTTTTCGCGTGACGCGTCATTCTCAAGACGTGCTGAAGCTGCTGGAAACAAACGACACAGAAGGACTATTATATATACATCCTACGAGGGGTACGGATTCAGAGGCCAGTCCTAGGAGAGAGGTAGTGAAGATACTGACAAGTTCTTCCCAATTGGAACAGTTGGTTGACGGAGTAAAACCGCGAAACATCAAAATTTGGCGAGGCACCGATGGAACACCGAAACGAGCGACTATGACATCGGGTCAATATGATAATACGTGGGGTATATAGGTGCGTGGCGAGATAGACTCACATTGAGGCATTCCGTTCAAAACATTGTCCGCACGACGTCAACGCCTACTTCCAGTGCTAAACTCCTCTCTTGCTCCCGAACTTGAGAGAAAACCTCGAGAAGAAAAGACACTTGGTACCAAGAATCTGCGTCTCGATTCCAATCTGCGACTTGGAGACCGCTCAACTGCAGTCCTGGGAAGAGACCAGACAGGAAAGCGGCGGCTTCGATGGGCTCTTTGATTGGGGAGTCGTAGACGTCAAATTGCCCGAGATAGTGACCACAAAATTTTCCTCCAGGTTTAACGCGACGATAATCATCAGGGATACGTCGCGCATCGATGGCGAGTCCAAGATTCTCCAGGTGCGGGCAGTGAATTGCGAATGGGATGAGGCCGCTAAGAGTGATTTTGCTATCATGAATACGCCTTTCCCCTGATACGAAGACCAGAGAAACCAACTTCGGCCATGCCAAGGCCATGTCGCTAAGCAAAGCATCATCGAAACCGAATTCGCAGTTCATGTCGATGGACACGGATTTCAGATTCTTGAGCTTAAGAAGAGGCAGAATGTTGGCCGGCGTGATGATGGGAATGTGGATTTGGGGCCAAGGTGCGTGTATAGCTATGGCTACGGATTCAAGAGCCGCCTCGGCTGGGTGGTCGGAAAGCGTCTGGAGAAAGTCCTGTAGATCGGCAGATGTAGAGCGGTGGCATATATTGAACTGGACATGTCGTAGATGCGTGGATGTGATCAGCTTCAATAGTGAGTCGGCATGGTTAATGTTGTGTATTATGATCGTGAGGTCGGATAGGGAAGGGAAACCTAGTGTATGGAGATAAATGGAAGGATCAAAGGTTATCGTAACCTCGAGAACCACCAGGGATATAAGGGGTGCAAGGGCAAGGAGTGAGGACTCGTCGAGAGCGAAATCAATGAGCTTGAATTCTCGAAGACGAGGTAGCTCCAATGATCCATGGAAGGGGTTACGAGAGAGCAGGGGCTTGTGTATGGGGAGCAGAGACAGGGACTCAAGACACGGTGTCGAGTACCTAAGAGTGTTTATGATATCCAGGACTCTATCCTTGTTGACAGTAGAACTTTTCCGCAACCTAATGGTTAACCGAAGGGTTTTGGTGCTCAAAAAAAGCGAGAGGTAGGGTAAGATTCGATCATGTTGAGATTCCACACACTTGACTCTGGGAAGTAGAGGAGCTGGCAAGCGATAGACACTCAAATTGTGCAAAAACTGGGCGCTGGGGATGTCGACGTTTACTTGATCAACAAACGGTGTTAGGGATTGGTCAAGAGTGATCTTTTTGATTCGATACGCGTAGAATTTGACCCGGACCCAATCCTGGGGCGTTGGTGGTCTTATAGTTGACTACATATACCGGTGAGCACAATGTGCTTTCAGGAATGAAGTAAAATTGGCGTACTTCGGAAGGTTGCCCAAATTCATAAACATCTGGTGGGAAACATCGCAGGAGAGGACCTAGACTAGATTGATGTCGCCAAAGTTCGTCGAGAGCAGGGTTTAAAAATGTTCGACACGTCAAGGCCAAAGACCTCAAAGTCAAAGACCATAGATCGGCCTCCGAGTTCCACCCTGAGTGCTCGTCAGCTTCCCCAAGAAAACCAGCGATGATGCTCAAAACATCCAGAATTTCTAGACAGCGGTGCATCCAGTAACTAGTCGAGAAAAAAAGATCAAGGAGGAAGACGACGGGGAAGGAGACCTTGACGCGCCGCGATGGTTCACTTTTGGTTTTCCTACTCAAAACTCGGCTACCCGAGCCGATGATTATGTTCCTTCTTCACTATTCATTCCGATATACTTGACCTCGCTATAAGAGGTCTTCATCCATACGTAGAAAGCTTCGTATGCATACGGGTTCAACACATCCTGAATGAAACCTACGCGACATCACGGTACAACCAAGTGATCTTATGATAGAGGCGACCGAGCGAACGAGAATCGTTCGAATCACCACCATACCCTTTCCATACGCAGTGGGAGGCAGTTTTGGACTTGAGACCTCGCGATACATGAAGGTTCAGTTGAACAATATGGAGCCCTTGAATATCAGTCATGAAAGAAAAGCTTGAAATGCGCATCAGGACTGTGACTTGCATACCAGGAGACACTAAATATGCAGCTCTCCCTATAACCGGGCACGTAACGGAGGCCTTTCATTTTTGGACTCGACAATCGAGGACTCGCCTCTGATGGGGTCTTGGTCCGTGGAAGACGAGGCCTCCGAGTCCGTGGAGAGTTCATCCTCTTCATCTACAATTGTATCAGATTGTTCGTTGTCTCCAGGAGAAGTCTCTGTCGTTTTCTGGTCCGGGTCTACGTCCGAGGATACAATCAGTCTATATGAGGTTACAGTATGCTCGAGGAGAACTTACCAGATACGATGTCTTCACCATTACCAGTGCGGTCTACTGGTTCGGCGGCCAGCGCAGAAAGCAGGGGAATCTGCTCGAATCCACTCAGGTGCGGTGCCACTCTCGTCATCTGAAGTTGAACCGTCTGGAAGCTCGAAATCGGCATCTATATACGTGCGTAGAAGAAATTCTTTCTGAGCAGTCTATTGAGACAAAGAATGAGTCCTCTTACAGAAGTAGAATCCGCAGTCAACCACCTTGAATCTGGCGGCGTTGAGTAAAGGTGCCAAGGTCGTCCAGGATCTATTTTGATGTTTCTAGGAAGGTTGAATGTTGTGGAAAGGAGTTCGCTCTGTGTAGACCGAGGGTATATGTTGTATACAGCAGTAACGCGAGATTTGAAGAATGAGACTGTCGAGTAACAGTAAGTAAGGTGGTGGTAGTCTCTGAAATATCGTGATGCACTCACGTGCATTGACAATGCGGCTCGAGCTTGAGGTCTGAGTGTTATATGAGTCGACAGTCGTAGTCCGAGTGGTATTGTTGTAATTGTTGCGATGATCCACGATGGGCCCGTTGTAGATAATCTGGTCCCCTCGAACATTATTCACGCCGGTCTCCTTCGCGTTACTGATGATCCGAACTTTGTAGGAATCGAAAGTGGAAAGCGCGGTATGGTAGGAATCGAGGGTAGTGGTCGTGGAGTTGGGTAAGCTGAAAGTTGAGGGTGCGGTTTGATAGGAATCGACGCTAGTCGTGGATTTGTGGAAATCTCGGATTGTTTCGGCGGGATATCCAACGACTTTTTTCCCAGTAGCACCGCTAGATATGACGATTCTGGAGGGAATGGTGTCTTTTCTATGCTTGCGGTCGTTCCTTGCATCTTCATCTTCGCCCTGAACAGCACTGAGTCCGATGGTGAGCTAAACATTGTCATCTTAGATGATATGTACTCACTGGAAGGGCGACATGTCCCTACTTTCCGAGTACCAAGTGGGACGAAAAAAGGCCGTGGGAGACGATTGACGGTTGCAATGGGATCAACGATGCGCGTCTAAATGTCACATGGGGAGATGAGAACCCTGGCCAGGATGTTTCACCCACGAGGATCCTGCAAGCGCTGGCAGACCTGATACTCGGAGCTGCCAATATAAGCAAGTCGAGAACGAGCCATTCGATCAAGACCACAACGGCACACTTCAGGTCGTTCATAAGCACGGTAAGTCAAGTGCTGGTCGAGTAAGTTATCGTCATCTGGTTCATAGTACATACAACCAGCCACACGGAACGCAACAAGCTGTGATAAGAGTATTAGCATTAGATGTCTGGGCGGAAGCAGACGGCGTACATAGAGAACGACAAACTTTTCTGGACACTAGAGACAGACGAGCTATAGGCTACCAAGACAATTTTCAAGGGAGTGAAGAAGTTTTGAAGGTAAAATGTCTCGTCATCGACATTCCAGCAAGATCGATCTTGCAACGAACCCTCTCCGGTGACACCTCGACCTTCGCCTGTAGACATCTCCGTATTTTGCATATCTGTGATCGTCATTCCAAGCTGCGTAAGAGCTCTAGTAATGACTGGAATTTTAAGAGTTCTGAGGCTATCTCGGTTGTTGCCAAAAAAGCGCTGAAGTCGGCTAGTCGATGGCCGTCCTCGGAGGAGAGATAGCGAACAGCAGCGCTATATAACCCAAGAGTTCGAGTTAGTTACAAAGCCCAAATCGATCGCTGGCTGAGTAGCTCGGGTCGTTGCTGCTGTGCCGCTCTGGTCGGTCTGAGGAACAAGAATCGTAGTAGACCAAGAGGCAGGCGGAACGGTAATATTAGACACCAACTGCCAATAGTAGACAGTCGTTTGCAAAAGAAAAACATCCGAGTCGGTTGCGGTGAAGCACTGCCACAATGCGGAGTCCGGCCTCTCCGAGTCTCCCAGGCTTTTCTTCTCTTTCGCTTTCAGTCGTTCTTCTGGATAGCTATAGCCAACGGTCCATACGTCTCTCATGCAATTCAGAAGTTCCAAAAAGTCGATGGAACGAATGCGCTGAAGCGTTGCTTGATGTTCTTCATCGTAGAGGTGCTTCGAGGCAAGTCTAGCTTCCTTCTCTATCCAAATCGCGTCGCAACCACATGCAACTTCAAGTGCTCCTCCAAGGACTCGTGGATCTTGGATTGTCGGCAAGGGAAACGGGCGGGGTCGCTTACCAGGTAAGCCTTCTCCACTACCTCAACATACCCTATCTCTCCCAATCCTTTCGTGTTCATGATTACTGTATTATCTTTGAATCTGGATCTGTGATCTACGTGGGTCGTTGATGCAGTTCCAGTCCCTAGATATGCAGGATTGTCGCAATACATTCACCTGGTCGCATTGCAGAGTGGGCCTATATCTCAAGGATCCCCCCCTTCTCACTTCTTGATCTGATCCGGATCGTAGCATCCATGCGAACCAGCGCTGAGCGCTAGCAGTCGTTCCTGGTACTCAAGACCAGAGATCTAGCCAAGGTGATCATGTATACATCGGCTGGCTTGCTTTGATATAACAGGCTTCCTATCTGACTGCCGATTGAATCACGTCTCTCTTCTCTATCCCTCCCTCTCTCGTCTTCGAGTATCGTTCTGTCTATGTACAGAGAAGTATCTCCTCTGGTTATTTCACTTTGGTCATTGAACTCAAGCCATGCTGCACACACACACTTTCCTTCTTTCCATCCGTCTAGTTCTTGTTAGCTCCGGCCGTTCTAATCTTATCGCTTTGAGCCGAAATCCGTTGCAAGTGGCTTCAGTCAGTTCGAATGGACGGAGTGATCGGGAGACGACTTGGGCTTGGGGCATATAAGCCTTCCATACCATTACCAGCTGGCAGCTGCCACACGAGTCCAACACGAGTCTGGGCACGTACAGTGCACGTGGCAATGACTGGGTATAAAAACCACGGATTGACCACGGAGGCAAAATCTACTTGAACGACATCCCCACCGCTTGCCTTGTGTCTCCCTTGCAGTTGTGGCAGTATGAGAGCTAATGATGCCTATATTCATACGGTGTTTACTCGGCTGCGAAGATATCTGAAGATGGCTTGCGCGCATCCTTTTGGGTCCGATCTCGCTACCGACGCACTTTTTGATAGGCTTCTCGACTCTGTGATGGCAGGCGAGTCTACAAGCTTTACTCAGATGCGAAGGGTATATGGTGATGGCTATTTGCACAGATGTCAAGTCCGGTCTCAGTAGGAGTACATCTGCTAATGATGTTTCCGACTCTCGTGTATTCGATATCTGCGTAGGTGTTAAGAAAGGTCGCGGATCGTTGTACATATACCTTAAGCGCGGGTTACCAGACGAAAGGTTATTGGAAGCTTTGTCGGTGAGCATAGTTTTCGATCCAGTAATACTTATGTTGCCTGCTTTTGTTGCAGTGGGGACAATGTCAAGCAGTGGCGATGTGTTAATATGTTCGGTTCATATACTATCTGAACGTATTCACGTTCAGGATTTTGTTGCCCAGTGAATTTTTCGAGTCAGTGATATGTTGACTGATTTCGTTGCAGTGGCTCCGTCGCTTGGAGGAGCGTTGGATGGGTACGTTCAGTCTATATACTATCCGGACGCATATTAACTTTTAAGATTTTGTCACCTAGCGAAATACGGTGCGCGCTTGAGGATGAGCGATGTGAAGGGAAATGAAACCAATTATAACGGCGACGTCACCGACAACAGGTCAAACTATGGTAACACCACCGCGACCCAGACGTACGATTCGTACAATACCACCACAACTCATACGACCAATTCGTACAATGATAATTCCCGACGAACTATCTACCATGGTACTAGTTGAGTCCAATAATCAATGTTCGTTTCATCGTTCATGGTCGGCTCACGAATTTAGCCTTACTCTGCGGCTTGACTTCGTTCACCATGGATCCGTCTCCGCCAAATCAATCATTAATTCCCTTCGATGCAAGTGACCTTACTCCCTCATTTCATTCGACGTGCTCATATATCTTGTACACATTGCAGCCCGGAAGCACTCAGATCTCACTAGTGCTGACTGTCAGTCACGCTGAAATATATAGCACGATGCTGGTGGCCAACATCGCTTTCCTATTTATGATCCGACAATATTTGATCAGCTGGGTCACGGCGTTGAGGTAGAACGTAAACCAGGAGGTAGGTATACATCCTGATTTTCTTTTCACTGGCCTGATGAATGTATTTCTGTTAGTTGCGTTATCGTCTTGGTTTTTTATTCTAGTGATCGCACGTCTTTTTTTCCAGATTCGAAGCTATCATGTTCCCAATTATCTCTTGGAATATACAGACTTTTGTCGAGAACATCGCAACGCCGACAAAAATCTTCCTTCAAGCCAGCAATTGTCTTGAAGTTGGCCGAGTGACGGACCTCGTCCTTCAAAATGAGATACACATCCCTGAACCCAAAGATGCGTGGCCCTCTACACGGGCTGCCAACACCTCCCCAATACATGTGTGGTCATACCCACCTAACCCCAGACCCCCTCAAATCCTGAACGTTGCTGCATCGCCTCGAAGTTTCCTCTGCACGATCCCCTTCGTCGTCTAGTCTCAACAATCGTCCACACGGAACACATCGAGGACGGCAGGAAATCGAAAGCAACTGTCGAGTAGGCTGCAAGACACCCGACAACGACTGACGTGGTTGCTGCGATATGAAAAATGAGCTAGATGCATGGGCGAAGACAAATGTACACTCCGAACGACGAAGATATGCTGGACAGGCTGAAGGACTGGCTCATGACTCTGTGCTCCGCTATCCTAGAGTCTCCTGCATGACTAGTCGTGCTGTCAAGAGATAGACCTTTGCAAGAGACAGAGGGGGACCACCAAGACCAAGTTCAGTCTTGACTTCAAAAAGAGCGCTTCGAAGGAGAATTTTGTTGTTTCCTGCGGCGTATCCCCTGCGGCGCCCACCTGCAATAGATATAGCCATAAGTCACATCCTGCCCGATAGTCCTCGGCCCTATAGAACAGCAAGAGACACGGAAGTAACGGAAGAACGACTGGGAGTTACAAGGTGGATGAAAGTGGCAGATTGACCGAGGGCGTTTCCTAGATGGTAGAATTTCCAGGGAATCGCGGGGAACTATCTTCAGGTTGTCGTGCACGAACAGATGTGACGACGACGAGTACTTGTGAGTCGGTCCAGAGGATGTGTCCTAGTCGATGGCCGTCGATGGTCGGTCAGAGGATGGTATGAGTCACGTTCGGTCCGAGACTCCGAGCCCGAAAAAAACATTCGTTTTTCCATCAGTCTCTCCGCTCAGTCGGTCCAACTTTCAACAAAAGGTTCTGTTCAACTTGTCCTAGGCCTTAGCTTGTTCCAGGCGCATCTCATAGGGATGGATCCCAAGCCATGCATCTGTTCTGACTTCTCACCGAGTTCTTCTCAAGAGTTGGCTTCGGAATGTCTGACTAGATCGTTTGTTGTGTTTATCATTCTATCGACATCTTGTAGGTCCGAGTATCCTTCTAATATGATTCCAAACTCGAGCGACGGCATCAGCTCAGCAAAGGCTTTCCTCACGCTCTGGAGATGGGATGTCTCGTTGGCCGCTTCTCTGTACTCGCCGCAGATTACCTTCTATCCATCTTCTTCGTTATGCTCCTCTCAGGTGTCTCTACCACGAGCGTCGATCCCAGGATTCCAACTAGTATCCCCCAGATGTATGCGATCCAGCACTGGGTGGAGGTTACCGGACGCACGATCAAAGACGGCTTCACAGTGATGAGATGCAGGACTCTGGCGGGACGTAGGAGGAATTCTAGCGATTCCATGATTTCTTTGGGTCTAGGAACCGTCTCAGAGAATGAAAGTTCAACATACCTAACATCAACATACTGACATATGGACGACTCTCTGGCGTACTCGACGACGAATGCCGATTTACTCAATTCACGCTAATCAGAGAGAGGGTTCATGATTATGAATCGAATGTCAGTCTGATTGCACTGGGCGGTTTCATACGGATTCCTTACCGGCGTGGTTGTGAATGGTCGAGGTGTTGTAGGAATCGTGAGTCCTCTTTTCTCGACGACATCGACTTGGACGATGCTCATCAGAACCCGATCCTCTGGACCGACTCAAAAGCATTCGTCGTCGTCGCATCTGTCCTTGGACGACAACCCGACAGATGGTCGTCGACATATGCTGTGGAAATTCTGCTATCTAAGAAATGCCCTCAGTACGATTCACTCTCTCAGGCTGGACGGGGCTTGTCGTGGTACTATGTGGAACGAAACCAAGGGAATCTTTACGTGGCGAGCGTTCATATACTTGGACTTCCACGGGATCCGGGTCAAGGACTCAGTTTCAAGCAGTCTCACAGAAGTCCTTTTTCTCCTCGAGCCTAAGCGTACGCTGCGAATACAATTCTAGTATCTTCACTTTGACGGAGATTCGCTGAACGACAGTACTCCTCGTCAATCTTCGTTCGACGCAGACGATGCTCCAAAACAGCTTGGTCATTCTACTACTATATTATGCCATGCTTTCTCGTGTTGTCTCATATCCTGCCCAAAACTGAATGAACCTAACTTTCCACCTCGATGATTGGCTGTGTGTCGACGTCTCTTTGAGGCGCATCGATGTACCGGGCTCCGCATGTCTCAGTACGATATAGATCTTTGACACCTGTCTGCGAAGTATGTTCGAGTTACTCTGACTAGTCGATAGGCAGATCAGGCTTGTCGTATGTCTTTCTTCTTAACCATTTGCCGATCCCAATGATGTTTCTGTTTATCACAACCTTCGCGATCGATATATATGCTTCCATATGGTTCTACTATTGATGTTCCTACTCGTGTCATGGCCCCCTAAGTATACCAACATGGACCTGAAAAACAATAATATTGATCAAGTCAACCGCAGTAGAAGCTTACAATGCAAGTAATATTATAGCGTAGAAATAGTTCTACATCTCTGGAGATAATGGAAAATGATGTATCTAGATAGTCCCGTTTAGTGGAGGTTGCCCCTTGCTCCTCGACTTAGACCTGGTCCGAGTAGTCTCTTTCCTAGGTCGTTTCGACGCAGTCGATCTCTCGACTTCAACGTCCTTTTCAACATCGTCGCGTGTTCTCTTGAAGGACTGTGAGTTCGTGGGAGGGGCTTCTTGAGTCACCTCAGCCGCTTCGGCTTTTTTCCGGCACGCTTCCACCTGGCCGTGGGTCTTGTCGTTGTCCGGCCAATCGGGCTGGGAGAAACACTCCTCCCAAGCGTTCCGCAAGTCACTGTGGTCTTGAAAAGGCACGGGAATCCCGACTACCTTCATGGTTTTGGACCACATCCAAGCCCTTACCATATTGATGGCGGTGTCGAGCCAAACGGTCAAGGGGGCGAAATCGAATGCGAAGTCTTCGTGGATGGTCCCGCGTGAAACGAAATTGGCGATCTTGTTGCTTCCACCGACACACCGCCCCTTGGAACCTATATGATACTCGTCGAAAAGAGCTTCCATCATCTGGCTGACTTCGTGCGGTTGGTTATGAGCCATGTATCGGAGGCCGTGGTAGGTGACGACGTGGATGAATGACTCCATATCGTCTTGAACGTCGTGCGGCTTCATTGGATTTTGGAGGAGGGCAGCAGACATGAATTGCCACGTTCCCTGGGGTAAAAGAAAGACAATATATCAGTGTATGCAATGCGATGGACTCTGGTAGACTCACAGTACGGTCCTGCTGTCGAGGTCCAGCTCTGATGCCGACCACGGTCCTGGCATAATCCCAATCGTTCAAGATTCCATTTCCGAACTCATCGATGAGAATATTGGCTGCGCTGATATCCCGATGTAGGATACCGCATTTAGTATACGCGTCCTCGTGAGCTGCCAAAATGATCATCAGTACGATCCGACAATAACATCGGGGAGATTGGAACTTTACCTATGAAGGCGTGGTATACAACCGTCATGAACTGCTTCGTCGAAGTAAATTCCTTCAGGGGCATGCCGACGCAATCCTCCACAAATCGGTTGTGTACTCGCGGTCTCGGCGTACCTGGGCCACCAACCCGCCACTCGCTTTCTGCAAATGTATCCGTCTTCGTCGTGTGACCCAGGTCATCGCCGCAAACGAATTTCGGGACGTATCGAACATGTTCCTTGTTCAGCAGCATCAACGTATCCGACTCCTTCAGCATCCCGTCCTCGAAGGTACGCCATGAGTCCTTCATAAACATTACCTTGTCGGTGGCGACCTCGTAAACTGGATACGCTCGTGTGGCTCTACCGATCATAGAGTCGGCGTTGGCCATGGAGCCCCACGCAAGGAATTCACGCATTCCTTTCTTGTTGTTTGGGACAAGGAACTTGTACACAGGTCGTTCTTGAGTGTTCTTCCAACGCGATAGCTTCTCTTTAGCAATCTTCGCCTCCTGGCTCGTCGCAAGAGAGACTGTAGGGTCCATACCGCGCTCTTCGTCCGAAAGATGTGAGAATCGCCAGAAGAACTCGGCTAGCAGATTGCCGTCCTCTCGGAAGTTGAATCGCCTCGTCACTACAGCTCCTGAACGATCCCAAAGGATAAACCGGACCCAAGGATCGCCGAGGAATATCGAGAAAGCAAAAAGGCGATGTTGACGAGAGCAAAGTTCGGTAGCGTAGCTGACCAGTTGGCCCCTGCATGAATCTCTTCGTTTCGAATGACGTAAGAAGGTTCCCTCGTCCTTGAACGGGTCGTGTGTATCGTCAGACTTGAATTCCATCCACAGAGCGGTCTTGTCAAGCTGGGTAGGACGGAGAGTGGTGTCGACGTTACTCGGGTACATGCAGATATCAGGTGCGAGCTCAGTCTCTGAATTAGGATCGGAATGGCGGCTGGTATTGACGAGCTTGTAGCCAGGTAGAACAGATCGGGGTTTAGAGTTTTTGCCTTTGCCTTTGGGATATGCGCATTGAGCGAGTTTGACCTAGAACGATATTGAAGATCAGCGATCAGAGATGTAAGAGACTGTAGACGCACGAATTCCGGGTACATCTTGGCCTCCAGCTCTCCAGACGGCATAGCGTTGAAGTGCTCTTTCTTTATTGAGCGAAAGGCATGTTCGGGCGACAGAGGCATGAATTTGTCGAGGAAATCCCGGGGCGGCATTCCTCCGGTCCAGTGGCTACTCATCTCGCTGTCGTGGGTTTCGCGCCTCTCGGGAAAAAGTATCGGTTTTGTGCTGTGTTTTGAAACTCCTTTCAAGCTTCGTTTGACTGGTGAGCCAGTAGTAGAGATGGTTGCAGGGGGACCATAATTAGGAAGGGATTGAGCGACAGACATGATGAGAAGACTTACCAGGAGAGATGGGAACGCGAAAGGCTTTATAGAGCGGGGATGCGTCCGAAACAAATATGAAATGTGATATCTACAAAGGGAGTGGAAATTGGATAGACGGGTCAAGCGTGTGTCACGAAGATCTCGAAATGAGACTTACGAGGTACGAACAAGCGCGATTTGACTGACACTGATGGACAGAAATATATACGTAGATATCTATGTAGAAGGTGGATGCAGCGTTGGCTGTCCTGGCTACGAGTTAGTGCTAGTCAGCGCGTTACTTGACTGATAAGTCGAAGTTGAAGGGGCGGCACAACATACGGTCACGTTGTCACGTACCGGATTTAGGGCAGGCCTTCTCGCGTAAATATTTGAAAATCGGTTTGGACGCGCCAATCTCGGCTCTCTGGACAGCAGTCATCGATGCGTGGCAGTGCGTTCAAGTGTGGAACATGTGAAGGGAACTGTCGATACGGGACCGAAAAGTTGCTGATTTTGGATCCTCTGTGCTTCTCAAGAGTTCGGATGGGAGTTTTAGCGGAGAGACTCCTGTTCGTGCTCGACGTTTGTCCATCCACCTCTGCACGAGCTCTCTTCTCCTTTCCCTAGCATTCAAATCTCAAGTTCCACTGAAGATAGAGGACACGTCTGCGTGTTCTAGCGGAGGACCGATTTTCAAATATCTTACGCGAAACAGCCTGCCCTAAATCTGGTACGTGACATCGTGACCGCATGTTGTGCCGCCCCTTCAACTTCGACTTACTGTATGCACGGGTGATAGTGCACAGTCACGCGTCACAAGGACCTCCGTGCAGTGCACTTGCCCTTCCGGGTCACGGGTCACAGCCGGTTTTGTGCACTTGTCCCCGCGTCACATTTTTCGTTTTTCCTCACTTTTCGCTTGTATTTGGCCCATTTTGAGGTTCAAAAATTTTTCCCGTGCACTTTTCGTGCACGGTCACAGGTCACGAGCCCATTTGTGCACTTCCTCCCGGACGTCACAAAACTTTGGCGTGTGCACTATCACCCGTGCATACAGTATCAGTCAAGTAACGCGCTGACTAGCACTAACCTGTAGCTAGAAAGGATAACTGTGCATCCAACTTCTACATAGATATCTACGTATAGCTTTCTGACCATTAGTGTCCCTGAAATCGCGCTTGTGCGTATCTCGTAAGTCTCATTTCGAGATTTTAGCATCACACGCTTGACCCGTCTATAGGATTTCCACTCCCTTTGTAGATATCACATTTCATATTTGTTTTGGACGCCTCCCCCTAGCTGCCTTATCTTCTTTAAAGCTATTCGCATTTCCACCTCTCTTGGTGAGTCTTCGCATCATGTCTGTCGCTCAATCCCTTCCTAATTATGGTCCTCCTCATGCCATCTCTACCACTGGTTCCCCAGTCAAGCGAAGCCTAAAAGGAGTCCCAGAACACAGCACAAAACCCATACTTTATCCTGAGAGGCGCAAAACCCACGACAAGGAAATGAGTAACTACTGGACCGGAGGAATGCCGCCCGAAACGTTCCTCGAAACATTCATGCCTCTATCTCCCAAACATCCTTTTCGCTCAATAAAGAAAGAGCACTTCAACACTATGCCGTCTGGAGAGCTGGAGGCCAAGATGTACCCGGAATTCGTGTGCCTCCATCATCTTCATCTCTGATCGCTGATCTTCAATCTCTTCATAGGTCAAACTTACTCAATGCGCATATCCCAAAAGCAAAGGCAAAAAGCAGAAATACATACGCCGGTCTATTCTTTCTGGTTACAAGCTCGTCAACAGCAGCCGCCACTCCGATACCAATTCAGAGATCGATACCAAAATCGAACCTGATATCTGCATATACCCGGACAGCGTCGATACCACATTTCATTCTACCCAGTTGGACAAGGCCGCTCTGTGGATGGAATTCAAGTCTGACGATACGCACGACCCGTTCATAGACGAGGGAACCTTCTTGCGTCATTCGAAACGGAGAGATTCATGCAGGGGCCAATTGGTCAGCTACGCTACCGAACTTTGCTCTCGTCAACATCGCCTTTTTGCTTTCTCAATATTCCTCGGCGACCCCTGGGTTCGCTTTATCCTCTGGGATCGCTCAGGCGCTGTGGTCACGGAACGATTTAACTTTCGAGAGGACGGCAATCTATTGGCCAAGTTCTTCTGGCGATTCGCGCATCTCTCGGACGAAGAGCGCGGAATGGACCCCACAGTCTCTTTAGCGACGGCCGAGGAAGAGAAGGTCGCTAAGGCGAAGTTATCCCGTTGGAAGAACCCTCAAGAACGACCTGTGTACAAGTTCCTTGTACCAGACAACAAGACCGGGATGCGCGAGTTTCTCGCGTGGGGCTCCATGGCCAATGCAGACTCCATGGTCGGTAGGGCTACACGAGCGTATCCCGTTTACGAGGTCGCCACCGACAAGGTAATGTTTCTGAAGGATTCATGGCGTTCCTTCGAGGACGGGATGCTGAAGGAGTCGGATACATTGATGCTGCTGAACAAGGAACATGTTCGATACGTCCCTAAATTCGTTTGCGGCGATGACCTGGGTCACGCGACGAAGACGGATACATTTGCAGAAAGCGAGTGGCGGGTTGGTGGCCCAGGTACACCGAGACCGCGAGTACACAATCGATTTGTGGAGAATTGCGTGGGCATGCCTTTGAAGAGTTTCAATTGTTCGAAGCAGCTTATGACGGTCGTATACCATGCCTTCCTGGGTAAGCATTGATATCCCCTGTGTTATCGGATCATGCTGATCGACATCTATGTAGCTCACGAAGACGCGTTTACCAAGTGTGGTATCTTACATCGAGATATTAGCGCGACAAATATTCTTATCGATGAGGACGGCAATGGAATTTTGAACGATTGGGATTATGCCCGGACTGTCGAAGGCATTGAGAAAGGACCTCGACAGCAGGATCGCACAGTGAGTTTCTGAGACTTCCTCATGCTGCATATCACTGATTCTGCTTTTATCCAGGGAACCTGGCAATTCCTCTCTGCTCGCCTCCTCCATAACCCAACAAAACCGCACGAGGTTCAGGACGATATGGAGTCGTTCATTCACGTGATCACCTATCACGCTCTCCAGTATCTGGAACACAATCAACCGGACGAAGTCTTCCAGATGATGGAGGACCTCTTTGACGAGTACCGTATAGGTGCCAATGGTTACAGTGTCGGTGGAAAAGCGAAGGCTCTGAACTTTGAACAGCGCTGGACAATCACGGACGAGTTTGCCTTCACTTTCCATCCTTTGACCGTTTGGCTCGACTCCTCGTTCAATCTGGTAGGCACCTGGATGGACGAGATCAAGAAGGCTAAGCGCAACGCAACCACAAGACTCCCCACTCTTTTCGACAACCACAAAGGCTTGCGGCACATATGGAAAGGCTGCTTGGACGAGCCGAATTGGCCTGACAAGGACAAGACCCACGACCAGCTGGTAGCGTCCCGGAAAAAAGCTGAGGCAGCTGGGCTGGCTCAAGAGTTCCCTCCCACGAAATCCATGGCATCAAAGAGAACACGCGGCGGTGACGAGAAGGACGTTGAAGCCGATAGATCAACTGCCTCGAAACGACCTAGGAAAGAGACGAAACCAAAGACTCGGACAAGAATCAAGTCGGGGAGCAAGGCGCAACGTCCACCAAACGGGACTATCTAGTTACAGTATTCCCATTATCTCTCGAGATGTAGAACTATTCCTGCGCTATAATATTAATATCACTTGTCTCGTCATTTCTTGAGAAGCGCTAACAACTCTCGAATTGAAAGATTCGGTTCGGATAGGAGGGAGTAGCATCGACAGGGTCGTGAATATTCTTGAATGAATACCAAATGAATACCCTCAAATATTTGATGCCGCGTATCGAGTCTCTGCACGTACCACGTTGACCCCACACCCAACGGTCCATCTCTTCAGTTTATCCTGACTTTAGCAGGTTTTTGCACTCTTGTGGACCCTGTCAGTAAGTGGTCGTTCTGAGGATCATATCATGATGTCAATACGCACTGTCATGATCAGAGAATTTACATCCGCCTTGGGCCACGATACTTCCGTTAACGTTGTCCCCGTCGATCTGTTGTCAATGGGAGATCAGGAACAAGCAATTGAACGATACGATAAAGAACGTCTATTCTTGAGTGAGTGAACGACGTAGAACGTCTACTCTTTTTGAGTGAACGAAACGCAAGGCCTGGCTCGCTGGTTTTCGTACCGAGTTGTCATTTGTGAGAGTTCGTAGTGGTGACTTCGTTTTTTCCATTGTCTTGCTTCCAATCGCTATTAGCGATTGACCTGATTTCCGTTGATAGTGATAGTATTGCGCTTCCCTGTGCTCAGATCGTGAAAGCTGAAATCTTTTAGTAGTGGTGACAGGCGCGGTATAGTACACTGTACACATAGGATGCTTTGATGAAGATGAGGGACGGACGGACGGAGGCGTTCTCGAGATCAGGAAAAAAAATCGAGCGTACGATAATATCAATATCTTAAATGCAAAAGGGAGGTTCGAGAGAGTCGATATCGACATCGAATTTCCAAGATTCAGCCACACGTACGGACGTTCCCTCCCCTCCCCAAGCCTGGCATGACATGATGTCTTTCTCCTCGACGACATCAAACAACGGCAGAGCTTAGAACTTGAAGAAGTTCTGTAGAGCGGGGCCGATCGCAGCCGCCTGTCGAGGAAGATCGATTACTTAGTATCTGTGTGAAAGAACTGATGAGTGTCGAAAGCGACTTACGACCGCCTGGAACTGCGGGGAGTTTGTGATATTTTGTATGTTTTCGATGATAGGACCGAGTGTGGTTCCCTTCGAAGAGGATCAGTATCTGCCAGTGTTTGCAAGAACGGAACGAAGGAAAACGTCTTACGACGGCTTGAAGTTCGGGGGAGTTCATTGCGTTCTCTAAGAATTTCGTGGCTTCATCTAATTATCGTAGTTTTGGCTAGCTATCAATATATCAATGTTCGAATTCGATTATAATGACTACTTACAGCCGATGTCAAGTTGAAGTTGGTTGGAGTTGAACGACGCGATAGTCGTGGTTGTGGTTTTGTTATTGTAGTTGGTCCGACTGTCGTCGGAGACAATGTCGATGTTGATTTGCGTCCCGTTGACGTTGTTGGTGATGCTGTGGTTGTTGTATGACTGCTGATTCGACATACTGGCCTTGGGTCGTAGTAGAAGAGGCAGGAAAGACGATGTTCGATGGACGTTCGTCGAAGCTTATGCGTACTATGCAAGTCCTCGGCTGTGGACTTGCAATTTTTTACGACACTATGGAGCCATATATGAAGGATCTTCGAAGTTGAAAGTGACTAGAAAAATTGTATGTATACGTTAGCAATTCTTTATAAGCTTATTGAGAGTCACCGACTATATCCACAGATTGGCATCGAAAACACCCAGGCAGACTCCGATGCTAGTCCATTTGGGTAGGCAGTACTACTGTTGGTGGCGCTATTCTGAGTGTGAGTCGGAGGAGGAACACAAGAGGAAGAGCAGTAAGATCGGATCGGCAATCAATTAGACGCCGACTCCGAGTCCTCCTCATCGATCATCTCCAAATTGTCAATCGCCAGCTGCAAGATTCTCATTCAGTCTCACGATACCGGTGATATATACGACAGATGACAAAGGTGATGCAGGCAATGGAATCGCCATCTGCAGTACTGCCAGTAACGAAATAATCAATTGGACAAGGCAAGGTCACGACTCGGAGGTACAGTCTACCCAGATTATCTCCTTGAATGAGTCGTTCAAATTTCTTTCCTTAGCTGTAGAGCCCGGAGGCCATGATATACAGCCTCATTAGAAAAGGTTGTTCTCGTTTTGTTTTCTTTGGACCTCAAAGCGTGTTGCGGATGGATGGAAATTGCGAGGCGGGAAAGATAGACATGGCTCGTGGTAGCGTATCGAACAGGTCCGAATTCGCGATAATTGAACGAAGATCATCACCTAGGTCTTTTCCCTCGACGACTCTTTCCTCCTGCTGGTTCCTACTCGTCAAGCTGGAGACGAACCTTTGTACATCGTTTCCACGCATTGACATCATAGGAAACTGGATGAGACTTATAGGTGCCCCTGCTGAAAATGGACGCAAAGTCCTGCAAAGTGATTATCGATATCAGCTTCTCATCGATGAAAACACATCCCCCATGTCTAGACCCTCCATTGATATTCCAGGTCTCTCATGTCAGCTCCTTTCGCTACGTAACGAGATTTCCATCCAGATTGGGTCCATGGCGAGGTTTTTTTGTCAAACGACGAACGCACTTCCATGTTCTCGCGCGCCCTGGGGAACGCGCTTTGTTTCCATGCTTCGTGTTTCATCTTTGCTTCGAACGGATATTCATCTTTGCTTCGAACTGATATATTTGGCATGCGTACGACCTTTCCCAGCGAACGTGGTTTCTTTGGAAGGACTGGAGGGTGCTGCATGTGCACTACCGACAAGACTCATCGTCAAACTCAACTCGGCCGCACTCAGCGACAGGCCTTCCATCGTGTTTCGATGTTCCGATGTCGAAGAAGGTTCCTTTCAGAAATGTTCTGTCTCAGAAAAAGTCGTACGCTCTGATTTTTTCTCCCGTTTCTTTGAGGGGAACGAGGGGAACGCCATATCGGATTCCATGTACCAAAGGACGCATCGACTACCTACAGTCGTCGTCGGACATCCTCCATACACTTCTGGTGATCTTTTCGTCTTCCGTCCTACGTAGGAGGGATCGAGGCGAACGATACTGTCACTCTTTTAGCTCCTGTCCGGAGGATCATGCTTCCAAGGATGATCATCAAAATACTCTCGTCATGGAAGCCTTGTTCTCCCATTCCCCAATTTCTAGATCCCAGTATGCGCGATTCTCTCCTTCGGCTTTATACCTTACCGTTGCTGTGCATACTACCGCTGCACCAGCAGGCTTTACGAGTACCAGCGCTCTTGGAGAGGGCGGTTTCTTAAAGAGCTATCACTCGTTCTTGATCTTCGGAGGTATGTTGACAATACAGATTATAGCTTACTTGTATTGATATGTCCACTCATTAGAGCGCTTTGACCTGGTCTTTCTTTCTTTCTTTCTCGCCTTCGAGCATCATGATGATGGTCTACGCACGGATATACCTCTCTTTTTTGAACCCAATCCCTCGAAACTCCACCCAGGACTTCGGATTGCACGCTATGCATGCATGAAGCGTTCTGAGATTCCATCTGGCTATGACTGTCGACTCTCTAGTTCTTTTTCGGTGTCTCTGCTTCGCGACTTGGCTACACCCCACATCGATGTTCATCTCTGTGCTTCAACGAACCGTCTAGTTTGCCTCAGAAGTAACTATACGTATCTAGCCGCAAGTTGTCAGTCCAAGATCGAGGACCATCTGCGCGTCTAGGCAATGTTTCACGGACAAACGGATACATATGAACGTGAAGCTGTACAGTTGCACTGATCATCTTTATTATTACTATCTGATGTGGGAAGAGCAAGAACTCCACCGCTCGCCCCACGATCTCCTCTCAATAACGTCCTCGATGGATTATCACGTCAGTAACGAAGACATGTCGAATAGCATTACAGGTGAATTTACACTTGAAACACAAGTGTGTACGATGGTCATGACTCGCTTTACAGACCCCGAGTCTCCGCCCACTGGCATCGTTCATACAGACCTTGACTCGCAGAGCTAGATTGAAATACCGGAGGTGGGTACACATGAAAAATCTTTAATCCCGCCTCTGCGAACGGCAACGACCTCGACGAGGTATGCATGGACTTCTCTCTCAACTTTGATGAGCATTCTATAGTAGTTCTCCACAAGAATGAAAACGCTAAAGGAGTGACACAGATCAAGGTTCGAATCCTACACAGGAATCACATCGTCTGGATTGGTACAGAGCGTAATGCCACATTACCTTCGACGTGGCGGGTGCGGTGAATAGTTTCAGCTTTGGACGCGTGTCTTTTCTATGGGGTCCTTCAAGAGTCTACTCGATAGCAGTCGATGATTATACATGTATATACAGTTATAAGGGTGTACGAAGGTGCAAGTTACAGGGTCAGGAATAAGGATAATAAAATCGTCGAAGCATGGAATAGAAAGGGTCATTGTCACGATACCACAAGCTCCCAAGTCTCTGTACCCGCATCCCCACCAGCACGAGACACTCTAACAAGCCCCATGAAACGATTCCTCCCGCCCAGAAAATCAACCCTCTTGACACCCTTCTTCGCCTCGGTCGTATCATGCGGATCACCGAGCGCGACGCTTGCCAGTCTACACCTCTTCTCGTACGCGATGGCGACAGTCGTTTGTTCCGACTCGGAGAGAGCGGCGTATTCTAGTGGATGGACTGCGAGGCGGAGGGTGCGGTGTATGGCCGTCAAGACGTCGGTGATGGTTATATGGTTTTGGTATGACGACTCGGAGGGCGCGATGGAGATTGACCATGGAAGAAGTTGTGGGCATATAATGGATACGAATTGAAGGGACGGAAAAGACGCGGGTTGGTGGAGTGGTGGAGGTGGGTAGGCGAGGGGGAGCGAGAGATCGAAAGTCAACCGTGGATTTGAGGAAAGACTGAGGAGGTGGTGGATTTGGACGTCGTTATTAGACTTTGGCTTGAGAATCTTGGATGGTTTTGAACGACGAAGAGGAATGCGGGGTGTTTCTGGGAGTGATTCGGTGGAATTGACCGAGGATGGAGTGAATGGCTCTGGGTCGTGAAAAATGTCATGAGGTGCGAAGTGGACGCGTTTTACGGCTGTCATTGCGAGCTCGAGTGTGTATCTAGTGAGAGAGAGATGTGTTGGTGGTAGAGTGGTTCACATCGCCTCAGTGGGTAGTCTACATGGAGATCACGTTCTTGGCAACAATGTTGTCAACCGTTGCTTTGTTGGCCAATCACCAGAGAACCAAATATCACCCTCGGTGGCACAACGGCGGCATTGCCAAGCGACTTCTTGACAGACAGCTTGCACGATGAACTATATATACACACAGCCTGATAACAGCTTAGAGTCTAGTCCGAGAGAGCTGTGCCTCTAACACAGCAATCTATCGTTTGAGCCACACTTGTGGGGAAAGATCGCAGATGAACGCCGCGACGCCCATCTTGTCGTGATTTACAGGCACAGCCGGCATGTTCCCATCATGACCGAGCCAAATCACCCAGTCTGACCTTAAGTTGGAGACGAACAGGCCTGCGATGCAGCGAGCCCGGTACTACGACGGTACCGCCGAACAAGAATTCGATGTCAGCAGTAAAATTGTAATATGGCGCTGGGTCACCGGTGGTACCGACAGATACAGAACGCTCTTTCAGAGACCGGTATGTTCCAACACTTCGCGTCTCGAATCGATCAGGAAGCGACCCAGCAGTCCAGAGACACCACGCACTGGTGACAGATATACGCACGAGAAATTTGACTGGACACATCAATTTCTCTAGTACATCGGTAGGCTTTGTGGAAGGTTGGGACGTTTGAGGGTCTGATGCCTGGGAGGGTTGAATATGAATCTATCCCAGTGTCAACATTGGCACTCGTCGGTGCATGTAGGAAGGCAGAGACCCAAAATCAGCAAAGTGGACTTTACATGGTTCTCGTGATCAAGCAGGCGTCTGTATGATGACCCAAGCGCATCGGAGCGACAGCCGACAGTGCGCCTTCCGATTGAGCACACGGTGGATGGGTCTGCAAATTAGAGATTGAAAATCGTAGAAAGGCTCGAAGCGGGACCGGCTTCCAAGGAATTATACGGACATTGCCGTGGTATGACGGCGAACAGGGTTTGTTGAACCATAGGGAGATACGTATCGTGAGGCGTCAATACCTAGATATCAAGATCACGACTTGGGCGGCTAATGATGGTCTAGACGAGTGGAGGGATTACATACAGGTTTTTGTTACCCACATCATTCTGTTCTCCCGAAAGAACTCTCACCTCATAGCAGCTGATCATGATAGCATAGCAGCAGGGAGCACAACAACAGAGCGTGACATCGTTTGGAAGAGAATTGTCGACACGAGCTGCCATACAGATCAAGTAACGTTAGTCCGGCGTCTGATAGAAGCGATCTGGTGATCAAACATGCGTCTGGCGTTCATCGAGGTAGGTAGGAGGGGACGCTTCGAGCCACGAGAACACGCGAGAAGTGGTAGGCCGGCGAGTACCCAGAATACTTATCTCAGACGAAAAGGGAAGGAATCGGTTGACGCACTTGCAAACTCAGAAACAGATGCCGTTGACAGTTTCTGAGATAACGAACTGGAAGAGGTTCAATTAACAATCAGCTGATGGAAGTAACGTTCATATTCAATATACAGTGGACTTACCTCGTGTGTGTAATGAGTCACTCACTATAGCTACCCGTTCGAGCTGAAGAACACTGACAACTGCGTGCAAAACAAGCTCAAGTGAAAAACATTGAAAAAATTTGAAAAAAAACGAATCGACGATGCATCAGCGATCGACGATCGCGATGGTGTGGATTGTTGTTGAAATTGGAGGACGATGGCGTCGGGCGGCGGCATCTTCGAGCCAAGCTTTTCTTCCACAGCCTCAACAGCCTCAACACGACCTCTACAATCGATGCTTCTCCTAGGTAACGTCCTAACTGACTCTAATATGCTCGATCTAGGTAACATCGAAGACTCACTCTGTGGCGACTCGCGTCGATCGCTCAGCATCTGGCCCCGGAAACTGGAATCCACATCTCGAATTTGAGACGTATCGCTCCGTTGCGGTGGATACTCTACATATCTGAAGCCAGCAACAATTGACGATAACTGTGGTACGTTGAAGTCCGAGGAATCATTTAGCGCTCGATCGATAACGCCAAACATTTATAGAACAGATACAAGGTTCTGACGTTCTACTGGCGCTAATAGATGCATATAAGGCCTTGTTCTTTATAGTTGTCTGGGAACATCGCCTCACTCCTTCCACGATATCTTCTCTGTCTTCCCTCTCACCTGAAGCTCTGCTATGCCGTTCTTTACGAATGCTCATGAATTCTCTATCGACGGAAGTACCATGAACGACATTCAGGGAAATCAAACAAATTATAATGGGACTGTGAATGATAACCGGTCTAACTACAATAATACGACCACGACCACGACCACCGGCTCCTTTAATGATAATTCCACCCGAATCGTTCACGAAGGTATGTGATGAATGATGCTGAACGGTCTTGTGCTGACTGAGGAGGTAGGTCAATCCTGGAGTCTCCGCCAGGACATGGTGCAGAATGGCCTAGAACGACCATATCGCAGTGAGTTGACTGCCCCCACGTCTTCGAGTCGCGAATCGTTTACTAACGACATCATCGTTCGGTATAGCCCCCTCGATGGCCGGACCGCCACCTCGAGGGACAGGAAGGCGTCGGCCTGTTGCTCAACAAGGACGAAACTTGCAATGGAATCCTGGCTTTCATCCTGAGTATAGTGCTGCCTACGCTGCGGGCCAGAGAGCCTCACTCCCAAGGATGCCACATTCCTCTCCCGACGTCCTTCGTCCAGTACATGGCCAGATACGGCCTTCTGATTTCAACCGCCCGATCGATCAAGGATATTGTATGTGTATCACGTATTTAGTGCACCGTGTGTTTGCTCTAAATCGCAATTTTCAGATAATCCTGACGCGTTTCGCCACCATCCAGATGGCCCTCGACGTGGTTATCAGACCTCTGATTCAGTCGCGCGAGAAGAGGGTGAGGACGTCGACGAGGAATGGGTGAGCGAAGACGAAGACGAAGAAGAGTTTCATGATGCTGTTGAGGAAGCTTCGCCGTCTACGACCGCACAACCTCTAGGGTCCAACAATCCATACAGAAACTGGCAGCCTCGTCCCGTTGGTACCTATGCTGATACTGCACCGGCAGGATCTATGCGGACTAGTGCTGCTGGACAGGGAAGGGGGAGGGCGCCTTCTTGAAGCGCCATGAAGCGCCATGATGTGTTCGTGATTCTTACAGAGCCAGGTAAAGTGACGATGTATGTATCGACTGGCTCGTGTTGATCTTTATAGTTCTCAGACTTCCTGTCCAAGCCCCCAATGATTCGCACGGTTATTTGTTTCCAGTCAGCTTGCATCTCCTGTCTCCGTTCCTGCGTATGTAAAGAAAGATGGCATGTGTTCGATTCCTCGAAGGACATAGTTTTACTAATATTACAAGGATGTGAGGCTGAGCCAGATCTGCGTATCGATGACGGGCGTTCCTCTTCCTTCTTGACTTTATCTACCTGTCCAATTCTAAAGAGAGCATGACAAATAGGAAGACGTACACTTTCAATATCTCGAGGCAGCTCTATCACCTATCTATGGGTTTTTGTACTCCTAACCGTGGCTACAGTTCTCTCATAACCCTAAGTCCAAAATCATGATTCCAAATTTTGTCAAGCTACTTATAGTTATAAGATTGTAGTTACAAAATCATGAATCTCGTGAAATCAGAACATACCATTTTCTGATGGAGTCTGACGCGGATGTAGGAAAATATATCCCATGGGTCGCATCCATTATCAAAATTGTTCTCCTAGCTTCAGGCTTTCCAGCGCAGCTGATAATCCCAGTTCACGACCTAAAAATTCGCAAATCTGCTCCGCACTTGGGCGCTCGGTGGGTGTGGAAGCCCAACATCTCTGGATAAAGTCCCAGTAGACGTCAAGGAGCATAGGAGCCTCATCGAGCGCTGGTCGACGAGGACGCTTCCCCTTGGCTACAGTGATAAGGACTTGGATGGAGTCTGGAATATAATGGTACGGTATCTTCCCTGTGAAAGTCTAAAACATTAACATAAATCAGCACACGTCGAAACGTCGAAAAATACAATGTACCTGTAAAATCACACTGCCAAGGGAATACACATCGGTGTAGATGTTGATTTTCACTTTCAGAGTCGGATTGTCCTCCTCGTCATAAACTTCTGGCGCATTCCACCTGATTGCCCCACGTATACTTGATGTGAGGTAAGATGTCCCTTGAAATTCCGCCACAATGATTGATAAACCGAAATCACTCAAAAGAGCGTTTCCGTCACGATCGATGAGGATGTTGGTCTGGAACGCTCGAGTTTGAGGTCATTGCTAGTTGGATTTGAACGGTTTGCTTACCCCACTTAAGTCACCGTGCACGACATCACATGAGTGCACTAGGTATTAGGGATCAGGTTGAGTTGATGTCGACAATAAAATGTTGGAACTACTCGCAGTAAGCCAGTCCAGTGCTCGCACCGTTCATCTATGCATCCGAATTGACTTAGCAGAGCGCCGGTCAATTGAGACAAGAACTCGAAACTCACAATTCGCAGCCTTTGGGAGAGGCAAAGAGAGTCGCGATTTCGCTCCAGATATGTATTAAGATTTCCGTTCTCGATCCAAAGCGAAACCATTGATGTATACAGCCCAAAGTCTGATGTGACCCCCAACAGTTCCAAAACATTTGGGTGGTGCAATTTACGCCAGACACGTAGCTCCCGTCGCAATCTCTGAATAAGAGGATTCTGATCAATGTATCAGCTTACAAGAAGTCATTGCGTACCTTGGCAATTTCTTTCATTTCGGTCTCAATGCTTGTGTGGGCTCGAATTGTCTTGACAGCGACCTATGGACTCGGATAAGCATCCGGTCACATAAATAAAAATATTCCGCTAGACGCACCTTGCATTTGCTCAGCAGTGTCGGCGGTGTGCTCCACAAAGCAACCCAGATATCCCCGAAGCCACCTGAAGCCACAGAATGGTCATTTATTCTAATAATCTGGCCGGTAAGATCTTTGGGATCTTCTGGATCCTCCGAGATCTAACGGAGGGACCGATCAAAGCCCGTTGTTATATCTCTGGACAAGGCTACAAAAAAAAAAACTTCGACTAACCTCCTGAGCTAACTGTTTAACATCGCCGAGAAAGAGTCAGTATGGCGTCAGTGCTTCCAATGAAAATGTAAAATCAGACAGTCGAACCTCAGTCTGGTAGAGAAGGTATCTTTCTCTCATTCTAAACCAACCCTCTCGAACAGCGTCACAGATGGTATCAGATTCACCGTCTTTGAGAGACTTGGTCATGTCTATGAGGGCCATACGATCGGTCTTCATGGCTTGCCACCAGGTCCCAAGGCTGGCAAGGCCTTCAATAAATTTATTGGTGTCTCTCGAAGCTTGGTTGAGGTCGTGTTTGATAGTGTCAGAGGTATCGGATTCATCATAGACACCAGTAGTCAAAGCTGGGACACAACTGGGAGCGCCGTAGACATCAGACTCTAGGACATTATTAATCGGAGCTGGAATGAGGTAGCGACTGGGAGGGCCGTAGACATCGAGTTCATGTGGGACATCGGCTTGCCAGTGATAGAGGTCGTGTTTGCTATCGTTGCTATCAACATCTGGGGCATCATTAATCGAAGCGTGGTTAAAGTCGTGACTGGTAGCGCTATCGGAGCTATGCAAAAAATCCTGAAGCGAAGATCGGCTGGGGCCGCCAGATATATCGAATCCATCTAGGACATGATCAGTGAAAGCCTTTAGAATCGTATTTGGTGGGTCTAGACATACTGCATAACGTTGGAACACCAGGAAATCGGTCGATGTTTTTCAAGTTGGGTGGGGCCGGTTTGCGACGAGACGAGTCCGATCTTGTACGAGAGGCCGAAATTTGTTGCTGGCCCACGTTCCATAACTCGTCTTGGATGTGTTTCTGTACCTGAACGAGAATGATTTGCGAATCAAAATAGTGGACTTTGAAGGACTGACACCGTACCTTCAAGAATTGTAACTGAATATCTCTGAACTGTTGTGTCGTCAAGGAGGCAGATGCGCTGGCACCCTCCGCGCCAGAAACTATGTCTTCAAGGCTTCTGTCGACATTCTTGATCGTAACTGACTCTGCTGGATTCTTGATTTGATCGCATAGGGAAATTGTTTGGTCGGCCAATGCGCAGAACATTTGAGCCACTATTCGACTTGAATCCACAGCTCGAGCGAATTCGTCGGCCTGCTCCACCATTCGACTGACAGCGATGGAGACGAAAAGACTGTCAGATCTAGCAAGGGTTTCAATGAGCCATTGAATGACAATATCTGAGCAACCAAGACCCACGACTGGGCCAACAGGCGGCGGGGCTCAATGATTTTGAAGGATTGCGTAATCTTCCGAGCCATTGGCAGGACATCAAAACCAAAGAGACTGTGCTTTCGAAGAAGGGGATGCATGAAAGGGCAACGATGAAGAGGTTTGAGGAAGCAAATTTATGGTAAGCATCGGTACAAGGAATATGCCGTGGACAGGGGTGGACGTGGGCTGGACAAGAAGCTCAAGCGTCAGCTTCCCTTGCAATGATGTAAAATCGACTTGCAGAAGTTTTTGATATTGTCGGCGTCGTAGGTGTGAGAAGGTCCGGCAACGAGCGACGCCGCAACTTGAAGGAAGCTCTTGAGATTGAGCTGTGTATACAGGCTTGAGCTCGATAGAAGGAGGGAAGATATCAATGTGCTTGCCGAACACGACTCCTTGATTCCGTTGCCAATTTTGAGCGTTGAGGCTGATCATGACTGGTGAACGTTGAGCGCTTGAGCTCGGAGCTCAGAACAATTCATGCTAACACACGTCGAGTCACATTTGTGACCACTGCAACGAGCTCGTTTTGACGCTTGGAGCTAGTGAACAATTCAGTGGTAGTACCTTTGTGAGTTAGCGACCAATCTGTCTTGAATCCCTCTTTAAACTGACATACATTGTCTCTTTAGTACTGAGGAATCCAAGTGATGAGGCCACAAAGACCCGCCGACTCCTTTTCGTGCGCGTCGTCGACGCGATAGACTCGTGACTCTGTTTCTCATCTCTTGTATTTTGTACCACTGCATTCAGCACTTCTTTCCATTGTTCCTCTCTCCCTTGGACCCTTGTACTTCTTTCCATGGGGATTTTTACCCCCAGCCACTGTCCCTCCTTTTTCCTTCTCACTGTTCACTCAGTTTCCAAAACTCTTTCTCTCGTTTCACTGTACAATACAAATGCTTTGTATCATACAGTCCGTCAGTGTCCGTCAGTGTCTCAGAGTTCAACACTTGGGTAATCCACGAGCTAATGCAAGTGCAGACATTTATTGCGTTGTAAACCGGGTATAACTATGATAATGGACGTAGTGTAATTCGAGGGAAAATGTTGAGGGAACGGAACGAAAAGAATGGAATGTAGCGAATGGACTCGGTACCGCGGTATAAAGGGAGAATTGGACGGCATAACAAGGTGACAACGCGATGATGGGATGAATAGAAACACTGAAAGTCCACACCGGATGGAAAACGCAACGAAGAAAGAAAGCCTGGAATGTCCCGGGATAGATAATATAACGTACACACACGCTATAAGTGTTTATGAAGCGCCTTCGGGTGCCCTGCTTCCCAATGAGTCATACTTGCTACCGCTGTACATGGGTGTTTGCCCTGAAGATGTGTAGGGCATCGTGGGCATGGCGTCGAGGTGTAGGTTTGATCGTGAGCGTGCGAGCACTTCAGAAGCGACGTCTGGTCCGTATTGTTCTGCTAGTTGGCTGTAGGATGGAGTTAGTGAAAAGAAGGAAGACATGGTGGAGGGACATACTTGGCGTAATTGTCCATGATGACGGCCATGCTGTTCGTGCTGAGACGATAAGCCTTAGGCATCATTCCTTTACCGAATCGGTACGTGACGTGATTGGAGCATAGCAGCCCGGCGACAATAACGAAGATGTGGAGGGGGACAAGGGCGAAGGAGACGGTGTACCATCGCTCCAGGACAAGTTTTTCAAAGTCGAGATAGGGCTTTTTGCAGCCAGGGAGGATACTGCGGGAATAACAAGTCTGGGAAACGGTGGCTTCAATGAACGGGCTAAAGTACCCGCAGCAACCCAGCTGATTTTGAATACGGAGACGACCTTCGGCACCTAAATCCTGAGACCATTCTGCATTGATTTTCCCCTCGAGGTTGAACGCGCGACGTTTATAGCTGAGATAGCCGGGGATGACCAAGAGTCCGAAAACAATCCAGAGGAAGAAAGTGTAGACGGCGAGGAAAGACCTGTTGTTGAGGAGGAGTCCGGCCCAGCCGATGAGGGAAGTGACGAGGCCAAAGGATGCGGCGATAGTAGACGTGATGAGTTCCCCGCGATTGCCAACTCGGACGACGTCGGCGTGGTTCCAGACGTTGAACCAAGTCAGAAGACAAAAGATGAGCGATACGAGAGTGTAAATCGAGAGCTGTCAGCGCCCATTTCTGTAAATATTTTTCCGCAGTCATATTTTTCGAGTCGGACACTCACCAAGAGATTTGCAATGAAAAGAATCCATTTGAACCTGGTCCAACGTAGTTTTCCCTTTGAACGACCTCCGCCACCTAACCAGCCACTTGTGACACCGTCGTAGTCTTCGTCGTGCTGACCTGGCATACGTGCCTCACCGCTTCTGAAAGCCTCGACTCCACCACCCCGCTTTGGAACTATGGGATCTACACCCTTCCCCTTTCGTTTTCGAGGGCCACCAGGCGAAAGCAAGGTGCTTGAGAACTTGGATGGAAGGTAATTGACGCTAAGAGATACACTGCTGGCATCGCGTTCTCGCAACGGGGATTCACCGCGTGAGTTTATTGATGATTGTGAGCTTCCTGAGCCTACTCCTGATGCGAAGGGTACGTTTGGTGGTTCGAGAGGAGAGTGCATTCCAGCCAAAATATGTTGAGTAGAACCTGCCTGAGATAGAGTCGAGTTTGCGTGAGAAGCAGTTGATGTCCGTCTAGATGCAGGGCTGTCATATGGGGAACGATCATCAGCGCTCAAGTCTTTTGGGCAGCGTTTTACACTCAAAAACGAGAAACTTACTCTGAAAAGTCCATCTACAATTCGAGAGGAGGACGACGTTGGGGTGCGAGTTGAGAAATAAGGATTATATCAAAATAAAATATTAAATTGTCGGTCGTCACGGCCACGTACCACGCGAATGGCCGGCCGAGCTGGGCTTGAACTCGGCGTAGAAGCGGGGGTCGATGCCCGGGATGTCGTCGCCGTCGCCGTCGAACGACCTCGACGATGAGCAGCAGCGCCAGTAGTGTCCAGATAGGTAGACCATACTCGCTGCATTATTACAATTGATATAGTACACAATCAAGGAGAATCTTGCCCAGGAATCTCACAGATGCGAATATGTCCCACATGATCGCAACAATCGCAACCGACGTGAGTCTCGCAAAAGAAACAGGAAAATCCGCTTTGCCATTCATGCTAACAATACTCCATTCAGCCACCTCTCTGGGCAAGCTCTGTAACAACAACGAATAATTGACGGTTCACTTCTGCTTGCTTCGTTGCACGCGCATCATCTCCAGCTCTTCTGTGGAGTTCTATGAAGAAGATAAGCAACAACCACGGTAAAAAAATTGTGAATACACCCACCTAAGAATCGTTCACCCACCCACAACCTCAACACCGCATTCCCTACTGAATCACCACCGGCTTTCTTCGGCTTTTTGGTCGCGGATGCACCAAGTCCAGCCGCTAATTGTTCAGAAGCCGTCAACATGGTCTGCGCGTGTTCTTTAGAAGTATGGAAGTAGTGTGATGCAATGAGTGCGAGGACAAGGGCACGAAGGTGATTATCTTGTGATTTACTGGCGTAGTCCAGTGCTTGCTTCAATTGATGTCTGGCATAACAGCATCAGTGGGTGTCTATGTATGACCGATATAAACGCGAACGAACTTGGCTTTGAGTATTTCTTTTGTCAACCCCGCTGCGATGACCTTCCCCACAGCTTCCAGTGTCCCTCCCATGCCTTGACACCTCTTCGCAACTTCCATTCCCATGCTCTCCATATCAAGCTGTTCCTTGTGCTCAGAGACACGTTCTCGTAGACCGAGATGAATAGCGACTTCGCCCGCTTTAGCAGCAACATTGATGAAGTCACTACCCTGCGCCAAGGATGCAGCGACACGGTAACACTGTAGCGCTTTGCTGGTTTGACCAAGAGCATGCGCGAGATGTCCGTGATGCAGCGTTATCATGGGGGCGTACGATTCAAAGAGCGAGTATGTGCGGGTATGGGCTATTAAATCGGCCAGGTGCTGTTTTGAAATCAGTTTGCAGTAGGTCAAAATTCAGGGTGACGACATACCCCTTCGGCAGCGTCGAACTCGCTTCGCAAAATCGTCACCTGTAGGAAACGCGTAAGCCCGAGGTATGTCTCAAACAAGCAGCCACCTACCCCGACGAGTTCGCTCAACAAATCCGCCTTGATTTTCGCCATTCGATCCTCCTCTTCTTGGAGTTCTGCTAGACCAGCCCATGCAGGTACTAGTAGCAACGTCAGCCAAAATACCCAAAACACCGGTCAGAGACGAACATTTAATTTCTCTAGGCGCCTCCCTTTCCCAGGAAAGCAGGCCCTCGACGGCGAATAGTTTCCTCTTTGGTTTCCTCCCCACCGCGTCCCTTTTCGCCGTACTGCTCACCAAGAACGCGAGGAGGTAAAGGATGCGGGGTGGGGTCGTTTGGATCTGCAAGGGTGGGCCTTGCGTAAAAGGAACCTAAAAGGTGATAAGTCTAGAGTCCCCCATCGGTCAATATCGAAACGCGTACCTCGACAATACCAGAAGCGTCTTTATCTACTTTCCCAGAATCTAGTAACATGTGGAGATGCGCGAGACGAGGCATGGATTCGGCGGAGACACCACTGTAGGTATGGAACAACACCCCGATGATCAGAGTATGGGCTAACATGGCGAGATTGAATTGATCCGTGAACTCCGGAAGTGGCGCGGGTATCGCACCCCCAGAAGAAGTACGAGCAATTGGAGTGGCGTTTAGATCAGATGCAGTGGTTTGAACAGAGTAATCGAGTTCGAGAGCTTCTTCAGCCGTCTGTAATGCTACACCGACTTGATTCCACATCCCCGCAGACACAAGGATGCGAAGTCGGAGTATATATGTGAGGAGCGTGACGAGTGGGTGGGCATTGGCGAGGGACAACGTGTGTAGGTCTTCTACTGCAGAGAGAGCGGCCTGTGGGCTGGGATCATTGATGAGATGCGATATGAGAGCGAGGTGTGCATTATATATGATGTGAGGTGGGTCGGAGGGTATGAATGTAGTAAGCAGGCGACGAAGAATGGTTCGTGCGTATTTCGTACTGTGCTGCCATTGAGAGAGATTTGCGCTGAGGATGATCAAGTGCGGTCTGTAAGCGCGCAGTGAGGGGTGCTGTGAATGGAAAATTAGATCAAGTAGCTGGGTGGAGATGACGACTTACCTTCTGTGCTATGAGGAGCTGAAAAGGATGTTTGTCAGCCTAATGCTCAGATACGAAACAGCGATGGAAGATGGCTTTCGAGGCCCATATTCAGAATGAAATACACATGGCTTGCATCTGCCCTTCGCATCAAGCAAAAAAACGGCTAAGCAAAGCTAGATTCGGAGAAACACTTTACTGTTTCCTCGTCAAAAGAGGTTCGAAAGCTGACTGATAGTCTGTCTCGACGCATATATATCAAGGCCAGTGTGTGCCTCTCGAAACGACATGCGAACCACTTTAACTAGTACCAAGCAAGTCTGCTTTCCTAGTGGCGAAGGTATGTTTGACATCATATATGCGGATAAGAACTCACTGCTTTATCAGTTGCTGTCTCTACCTGCATGAATCGTTCAGTTCGACGTACGTACTCCTAGAGGAGAATGACGCGCACCTCGGCTTCAATACCTTGAGCCCATGCATGCTGATTACTCTGACTGAACCCGCCGCCAATAACCTTCATTCCTACTTCAGCCAGCGCGGTCCATGCACGACATTCGATATCAGGAGTAAGACTGTTGAGAGTGAGACATTTGCGAAGAGCCAGAAGAGATGTACAAAGCGATTGAGCGTAACAACGATGATTTGGAGGATGAATGACAAGTGCGGGAAGAGTCACTAAGAGAATTGAGGGTGGCAAAGGTTTCAATTTAGAGACTGCAAGAGTCGACGATGGCGATGGCGATGAGCTCTGATCCAGATCGACTTTCTGACGTTTGAGAGGTCTTGGATTTGTATCTTTTGACGAGGAACATCTGATCGACATGGCGGTAAGAGACAAGAGGCGGTCGTGGGAAATGTCGTCGACGTCGTACAGAACAGCGTCAAGACGAGCTCGTCGCGGTGGTCACAATGTGACTCGACGTGTGTATGTCACGCTGCCACTTTCCTCAACTTGTCCTCAACGGCAAACCAGCAGCAGATTTGAGCCATATTCTCTTCAGCACACCTATTACAAGGCTCAGAAGTGGTAATGGAGCGATTTAAATTGATCAGTCCAGTCTCTCCAGCGTGTTATCAGTAGCACCACGCCGAGTCCAGGAGCTTACAGACGTCAACGCCTCAAGTGGAGTCAACGTGGGATCGTATTTTGGTACAATGGTGAACAAGTCAAGTAGTTACAGATAAGAATAAAAGTAAAGCCTAGTACATAAGTAGTAGCACCGTCTTCGCGCCGAGTGGTAATCAATTATTTCGAATGCCCTTTGAACAGTTTAGATACGGAGACGCGAATTGCACGGACGTGCTGTTTCAATTGTCGACAGATCTGCGAGAGCCTGATAGGCCGGCCTTTTGTATTTGTAGGTTCGGGTGCAGTGCTAGCATTGGGGGTAACGATGAGATATCTTCCAGAAGGATTGTTCGAGCTTGAGCTTGAAATGAGGTCAGTCGACAGGTGAGGAAGGTGTGGTAAGCTCCGTCGTCGGGATGTAGCTTGGTAGTCACGCTCCTCACGTATGACCGGAACGGATTCCCAGGAGCCACGACGGAGAGTGAGACGTGAATCTCTGGGTCCTAAGGGCGTCCATTCAGGATTATAAACGCGATGGGGAGGATCAGACATACGATGATCATGCGTACACGTACGATCAGACCTGGCATCGTTGGGCTGTATTGATTGATCACGCGTTAAAGGAGCAGGAGAGGTGCATGGTTTCAAAAACCCGATGGATCGAGAGCTCATTGGAGACGCGTTCGGTGTGTTTCGCCCTCGTTGTAGAGCGGTTCGTCCTAAACGAGAGATGAGATCATGAATCATCTCGGAATGCTCTGGAAAACGCGTGTTCAGTCTGGACAAAAGGTACAAGAACGGGATTGACACACGATCGAATTCAGCATTATCTTCACGCTTTACATTCCTGCGTTCTGGTTCAGGAGTAATTGCATATGAAGTCGCCATCTGGAGGCTTTCACGAGGCAGATCATACAGCGATCTTTGCACGTAGCGAGAATTAGTTCTCCACGGTAATGTTTCCTCGTGTCTCCCGACGTCAGCTTGCAGCTCCCTGGAATTCAGGCAATAAGCGCCGCGGGCTGGTAAAAGCATCGTTTTAGTAGAGATCAACTACACACACGATATGTCTTACGATAGAATTCAGCGCTATAGCTACGCTTCATCCGAATTTCCCTTGAAGAAATTGGATGTGCTTCCAGTCCGGCATTGTTACGCTGCAGAAGACTGGGTTCTGATTCAATGCTATTGGCCGCAGAGCTCGGCGTCCTAGAAAATGAAGGGCTTGGCTGAGACGAGACGTGTCGGACATCGCGGTATTCAGATCCATATGGATCTTCAGTCTCGTCGTCTTGATTCAGGATATGACCCACATCTACTGGACTTCCTCGAGAATATACGACATAATTCTCTGGGTCTTCTGCAATCCTTTGGTCATCACAAATAGCAATCAGATTACAAGAACTTGACCTACGATAGGCCTCACGGTCAAGCTGGGTGCTGTCTAGTTGACGGTGTGCCTGCTCAGCGACAGACATAGGATCCAATATCGAGGGATGTTCAGGTATTTTCTGGCTCGGAATGTCTTGATCCAACCTTTCCAACTCTTTACTCAAGAACTGGCGGACTTGTTCGGGGCCAGGGCGCTCTTCGGGTGTCTTTGCCCAGCACTTCTGGATGAAGTCCCAATACATGTCGTTCAGCATCGAAGCTTCCGGTTCTTGAGGTCGAACAGGACGTGTCCCTTTATACACTGCGACAATGACCTGGAAGTCGTCCTTAGGGTAGTAAGGAATTTTTCCAGATAATGTCTGTCAAAAGATATCAGCCAGGGTCCGTTGACAGTCGTTCACAACGGACCTGAAGAATTAGGCTGCCAAGAGAGTATACATCACTAAATCTAGTCGTTGTCGATTTGCCTTGACTATAGTCTTCACTGTAAACTTCTGGTGCACTCCATCGAAGGGTTCCGCGTATACTCGAAGCCAGATACGATGTTCCCAGGAATTCCGGCACGATGATGGACAACCCAAAATCACTTAGAAGAGCGTTCCCGTTCCTATCGATGAGGATGTTGGCCTGTAAACTTGACCGTTATTGCTGATCCATTGGACATCAAAATGATATGCATACCCCACTCAAGTCCCCATGTATGACGTCGCGTGAATGCACTGGGTTACATATTCTTTTAGTCAACGGGTTTTTGGCGCGTAGACCAGAAATACTGACGGTAGACCAAGCCAGTGCTGGCACCACGCAGCTACAGCCATATCCCGCAGATTAACCAGATTGGAGATAAGCAGTTGAAAAGTGGCGCTCACGATTTCGAGTCGTTCAGACAAAGGAAGACCTTGCCCACGATTCTCGAGGTAAGTATTGAGGTTTCCGTTTTCGGCCCACGGAGAGACTAAAGATGGATATGATCCAAACCCCGATGTTGTCCCGAGGAGCTCAAGGACATTCTCGTGGCGCAGACTGCGCCAAACGAGCACCTCTCGACGCAATTTCTGCAAAGGCATACTTGAAAGTCAATTCATATGAGTACAATTCAGGGTTCGAGATTACCTTGGCGATTCTTTTCCATTCTTTTTGAGTGTTCGGATTAAGGCGAATAACCTTGATAGCAACCTATGATTTCGAATGTAAGAAACTGACGCAGTGAATGTCAGACTCTAAATGCACACGAGCCTTGAGAGTTTCTGATCCAGAGCGCCATTTACCTTCATAGACGTCACCGAACGCGCCCTGAGCAACAGGATATTCACTTCGTTCGACGATGTGACCCATACTGTGTTCCTCTAAATCGAGACCCGTAGAAAGGTTGTCACGATTGAATGGCAGTAAAGCAGCGATTTGTCTGTGCGATAAGTCCGCCTCGCGAGTATTCTCAGAATTTTCTGGTGGTTTGAGAAGCGCTTGCTGAGCACAACTATCATCAAGATAGGGATCAAACTTACGATCGGGTTTATGCCTAACCAGAGCGATGGAAGAGAAATCGGCCCTCCATAATGCATATTCCTGTCGTATAGACTCTGCTCCCTGAACCGAATGTGAAGCTTGAGTAGCCGTGTCTGGGTCTTTCTTTACTCGGGACATCAATTCTGCATGCGGTATGAATGTACATACCATAGATTCCGGCAATGTCTGCGCTATTGATACGCCTTGATGAAGTATTTCGTGATCGAATGGGATAAAAGGTCCTATCTGTACGTCCAATTATCAGTGCTCATAATTAGGCTTGGGGAACCAGACATACAATAGGCCTGACGATCGTAATCGATGTTATTGCTACGTACTCGATGAATGGGAACGGGCGCTAGTCGCATTCAGAGTGGGATATGTATGATCGAGAGAATTGGAACACGCATACCAAAGTCCTCGTTGACACCATCTGAGTAAGAAGTATGGTTTTGAAAAGACTCGCCATAACCCAAAATTGAGCCTCCGAGTCGGGTGTCGTCATATAGGCCAAGGGAATCATTCGAGTCTACGGTGGGTTTCCAATGATTCTGGTTCCTGCCGCGGTCGACTCTTCCATCAACAAGGCGGGATACCTGAGTTCCCCGAACACTGTTTATCCAATTTTCACGGAAGTCATGAGAGGTTTTCAACAGCGGCCCCGACATGATGACGGGGGATAGCGGGGAAATGGGGTGGTTCCTTAATTTCTGAGAGAAGACTCTTTGGTTTTATAACCCGGCGCTCATCAACTTCCGTACAGAACCTAAATCCGTGCTATATATGACTATCATCAATTGTGGGCGAAAATGTCGGACTGACCACAGCCGAATACAAATCCAGAAGTCAAGATGCGATGCGACAGGAGTCTCGCATCCAAGAGGTATTCATCCGTTGTCCGTTGGTGTTGAAAATATCAATTTATCTACAGGCGGTACTGGAGACGTCAGCATCACCAGGCACGCAGACAGATTGTTGATTCGACTCACAAATTATGCAATTTTCGCTCGATAGGACTCAACAGCGACGCAGTTGTGCGAGCACTGTTCGAACGATTGCAATCTTACCACAGTGCAGACAATCCATCGTGAGATATAGTACCGACCCGTGCTTATGCCTTTAGGCGCCTAGATATGACCAGAATCCATGGCGTACAGTGATCGACCTTTCCTGTAGAGGAACGAGATACACATGGAAGGTCGACAAGAAAAGATCCGACGACCCAAAAATTATCAGGATACGGGCCATGGGATCAAAACCTTGACGGACTCTAAAAAAACCATGAGTATGGAGATAGTATACCCCGAGAACGTTCGCATTGCTACATCACCTTGTATTTCAAAAGCCATCCGTCGCACGTCTGGAGGGAATGGGTTCTGCTGGTGCAGCATGCATAGCGACGAAACGAGCCAACTAGTTGCTGGATTGAGTTCGAGTATTTCGTTGAGGCCGAAGAAGGATGATAAAGGGGTAAGTCGGGAAATAGAAGGGCGAAGAGTCCATCTTCGTCCACTTGACCATCCTGCCATCCATCCTATGGCACAAGACAGTAAGATTAGCATTTTGCAACGTAGGGAAGGGATTCATTCACTCCGTTTTCTGCAAAGTGTCGCAAGGGGGGCATCTGGAAAAGTCTTTTTGACCTATAGAAACCGGCGTTCTAGATAGCAGTGTTGTTACTAACCGGTTAGATCCGAATTGACTGACTTGGGTTGGATGGGTTACAGCTAACAAGGAATCGATAGACTCGTTTTTGCGAAATTCCGCTCAGGAACTTTGTTTACGATAGGGTAGGGTACAAATAAACGACTCCATTCGGGCTTCTCAGAGAATGACTCAAGCTCAGCAACTCGGAGGAGAGCTTTGGTGCAAAGCATCAGGATAGCTCATGTTATGCTTGGATAAGATGTGTGCACTGTCAAGAGTATGTACGGACGGCTGGGTATGCCAGAAATTGCTGCTGCACTCCTCTCGGGACAGATCAGGACAGATCGATCTGGCCCAAAATGGTCTAGTTTTATTTGTACCCCACCCTATCGTAAACAAAGTTGCTGAGTGGAATTTCGTGAAAACAAGTCTATCGATTCCTTGTTAGCTGTATAACCGTCAGTCAATTCAAAGTTGCAAAAGTCGGGGGTTAGTAGGGTTAGTCGGAGTTGTCGGAGTTGCGTGACACACGGCCGGACTTTCCATTTTGAGACCGTAAATTTCATAACGATAGTCTGCTACGACAGCCTGCCGCCTCAAGTCCGATGTCGCCGGCCAATGAGATTGTCTTTAGCACCGACTGAGTTGTGGCTGAGTTGGAATCTAGCGTAAATATACGACGTTGTCGCACCATGATATGGTTTTTGTAACGGGTTACGGGCACATACCCTACTACTATAGACTTACTCTTCAGTTCCTAGCATTAGCTAGGCTTACCTACATTTTTCGTTCCATATTCTTGAAGTGGCAGAGTTGTTTACAGTTATTTGGATCACAAGCTGTAGTTACCACATCTCTGTACTTCATAGAATCTTATCTTCTACTACATCAAACAAACACCCCAATAAGCCTTTAGCATCTCATCTTGACTGATAGAGTATACTAGTGGGCTCGGGGCTACTTTGATATCCATTCCGCGTCTGCCAGGAGGTGTATAACCCTGCCTGGCATCCGCGATCCTCTTATCTCTTCTTATCTGATCGACTCTCAGTACTCAAAAGAGTACACCATTCTACGCTCTTCCGACTCGCCAGTTTATTGTACGAAAAGGACTCAATAATCGACTCACCCTATTCCCAGGGTCGTTACAATGGTGGACAAATCCGGACTTCGTTTCAACCTGGCCGGTCGCACGAGAGCCTTCTCTCCATCTAACATGGAGAACCCTATACTAGAATTGTGGTGCCAATATCACAAACCCTTTATCGATGAGTTTTCAATATCTGATATTGTTCTCGGACTTTCCGAGCTCGCTTTGGCGGAATCCCGAGATACGGTGACTAATCTCGGAAATTTCACGCTTTCTCTACACCCTCTCCTGCTTGCAGAGGTGGAGGAAGTTCTCGACATCTTTCAACTCTTCCTAGACCAAGTCGCTTACCTCCTTTCGAGGCCGCGTATCGCTATCTATCCTTATCCGATTATTCGATCCGTTTTCCGAAATGCAAACACCTTTCAAGATATTCAGACAGCCTGGGATATACTTGGACGGCGAATGCTGGCAGCAGAGGCTTGGTTCAAGCTTCGAGTCATACCTTTCTCACATCCCGTGGACGACCACGAGAGGTCGTGCAAACCCCAAAGCTTCGAGGCTCCCCGAAACACTGGCGCTCCAACTTCCCGGGTCACAGCAGGAAGGTCCAACACGCTCACGGATTGCCTGGGCGTGTCTTCTTGCAGACATACTTCACATGTCACGGATTGCCTGGCGTGTGAAGTACCGGAGATTGAAGATAAGCCAGCGTCTCAAGGCCTTGCGCACGTCACCTCAGCTGTCGCCGTACCAATACAAGCTACGTCGAATGCGCTATCGCCCCTGCTATTAGGAACGCTAAAGTTTCCTCACGCGTCGCCGCCGATGCTCCTGCTTCAAGATCTTCCGCGATCGTCAAGACCGGAGGCAGAAGAGGGACAGGATCTGACTTGGAATTTGGCTTGCGATACCACGTCTCGTGGATTAGAATTAGTGGGATTCGACGACGGTAGCGAAGAGGTACGTAGCCTTTTTCCTCGAGGTGTTTACACAGTCGAGAGTTCGTTCGGACCTATGTTTCTTATCCGGGAATAGGGCGCCCTATTCCACTAACCCCGAGGTCATTTCAAGGCAAAACGGACGAAAAAGGTGACGGAATAGGGTGTTTTGTGACGGAATAGGGTGTTCGGTCACGGAATAGGGCGTCCTGTGACGGAATAGGGCGTTCTTTGACACAACAGTAGGAGCCAGAGCATTTTCCAAATAAGACACTGGCTTGTTATTTGGAACATCCAAGAATGCAAAAGCGACTACCAAGACGTGTCTGAGAGAGACAAGTAAAAATCAGGGATCAAAGAGGGAACCAGAGCATTTTTCTTAGGGTTAGGGTTAGGGTTAGGGTTAGGATTAGTGGGGGTTAGGGTTAGGGTTAGGGTTAGGGTTAGGGTTAGGGTGGTTCAGAAGTCTGCTCCTGTTGAGAGTAGTATGTAAAGGGAACTAAGTAGAAAACGAGGTCTTCTGGGGAAGAAGGCCTTTCAACTCGTTTCGCCTTTATAGGCTCGTCAGTTCTACTGTAGTAATATCTAATGTGTAATGTACGGAGAAATCAGTCAGCCGATTTCTAATAATATTGTGTCGTTATGGCGTGATATGGCGCGATCGACCATGTGATAGGTCAGTTGACGTTGTCATCCGTCGGATCATGGGAATATTTCTAAACTTAGCTGGCCTAGACTGGGTCTGGACCGTCTTGGCGTCCTTGGCGTCACGTGACCGGACCGGCTCCGGGGTGAAGACCTAAACACATGGTTAACCCCAGGTTAGGGTTAGGAGTTAGGGGTTAGTGTTAGGGTTAGCGTTAGGGTTAGCTAGTTTAGGATCATGTAATAAATATTAGCATTCTAAACGACGTTCCGATTAAGGAACAGTACGTACGGTTAGGGTTAGTGTTGGGGTTAGCAGCATTCCTGGGCGGCCTAGGTTAATACCGTCTGCGCGGGTAGCAGACACCGAAGTACTTACAATATTGTACATATGCGAGAGAAAAACTCGAAAAAACGACAAAGGAGGTCAACCGTCATGGCATTCGGCGGGCGGTAACAAAACCAGCCAGGCCGAAACAACTCCAGCGATATTTGCTCAATCGTAACGTTTTCTCTTGACAAGGAACGTATTTGGGTCTATGCGGTCCGGGGACCTCGATCTGCGATGTATACGAATAGTGTTTTCATCGTCCTCCATTTCGACATCCTGTGTGATGTCAGCAATAGTTTCCAAATCCTGGGTAACGTGTTCCTCTAGTTTACTGATGACTAATTTTTTCCAAACAGACGTAAGGTCGAATAGGTTGCGAGTGCGTTTACGACTAACAATCATTCTTCGGTTTAACATATTTATTTTGCGCATGTCCGGCATCGGATACGAACCCGAAGGAGACCAGATTTCGCTCCTCAAGGAGTCTGGCGCTTCCGACAGGGACGCATCTTTAAACGAAAATGCGGGATAAGGGAGACGATAATCTCCCGTCTCGGCACGACCCATCCAGGTCCGCCAATAGTTAAACATAGTGTCACCAAGTTCTTTCGCGTTGAAGTAATTCCATGCCGTGTTGAATTCGGACTTAAGCACAAGAACATCCGCGTGCTCACGTTTAGTCTCGTTCAAACGTTTATTCCATCGTTCTGTGAAATTTGCCTTAAGCCAGGCGTCAACGACGTGTTCCGGATAGCCGCGCTTTACATAAAGGGCTACTAACCCCTTCATGGCTTCGAAGTAGTGCGATTTAACACTGCTCAGCGTGGCCAGCCGCGACATCTCACCGATAAACGTCCCTCTCCGGTATCCCGCGCCCCGGCCCCGCCCCCACGGAACCGTTCCCGGCCGGGTCCCGACCCGAAACCCCCCCGCGGCCCGGCCCTCCCTCGTCCCCGTGCGTTAGACCGGGGCCGGTCTTCTGCCGGGGTGCATCCCGTCGAGCACACGGGGGGAAAAAAAAATTAAAACCCCCAAAAAAAAAAAAAGGCCACGAGTGAGAATCGAACCCTAGACCGTGCATTTACACCGGAACCGAACTTTTGGCCCCCCCCCACACTTGCATCTGGGAAAAACACCTTTGTCTTGACGTGACTTGAGAGAGAGCTTAGACATTAGCCAGGTTGTTCCAAGGTGCAAGAAAACGTCTCAGGATGTCAGGCCAACTTGACGGATATTTGGAATCTCAGGTCATGTGAATGCAGCACTTTAAGATACTTCTGGCCCAAGATAGACAATGTCCATCTATACAATATGATGGGGAATGATGAATGTGTAAAAAAAGAAACCAAGTACATGCATGTAAAATTTGGAAAAAACTTTGCGAGCAACAAGAATCGAACTCGGAACCTCAGCGCATTGCTCGCCGAAATGCCCGAAAGATCACGACGCTCGACCACTACACTAAAGAACCTTACAGTATTATTTGCTGCAATGCACTATGTACCAGACGCAGACTCAAGCTCCCAGTAACATGAAAAGGTGCTTTCATGTTACCGAACTGGGTCTTATTAACAAGCAACCTACAAGACGCGTTCAAACTTTTTGGACTTGGAGAAATCCGCTCTCATTGTGACGTGACATCACACTGTCACCGCGTTTTCAACTTTGCTGCCAGCGCGTCGTCTTTCTTATTTCCTCCTCCCTTTTGCTTCCTCCATTTCTACAGATCAGGATCTGAATGGAGATATATCACACCCAACACACCCGGTGTTGATCTGAAGAGCATCTGGTGTGCAGCTATGCACTGCTGGGTAGAAGGATGAGAAGCTCTTATCCTAGGCGGGTGGCTGGGATGAAGCGATGAAGCCCAGGCCGGCTCTTCTGCTTATTTAGGAAGGTGTGACATATTTACCTCCGTGTCGCGTTTTTTTTGAAACAGCCTTACAATTATGAAAACAGCTGTAAGGAGCCGCTTTTATCCAAGGTCTTTGACGATTGTAAAAACAATGCCACTGGCAAGAATCGAACCCTGAACCGTATATAGATTCATCAGGAAAACGTAACACGTCTGAAAATGTTACCAACTAAGCTATAGAGGAATATAGATTTATTATATTTATTGCAATATTTAACACTCCCAAAGCACCTGTGCCTATGCTGTTTTAGCTGGAGCTGTGATATTAGATCATCCAGTCCTGCCTGGTGTAACGAAAGGACATGATGACTTTTCCAAATATATAGGTGGGAAGCCCTAGTGGTAATCTTTAGCCTAAACCCCTTAACACTAGCCATAGTATGCCGACACCAAACACGCTTACTCCAGCCATGGGAAAGGCCATGCCATTCATAATGATTAATAATCCAAATAAAAGTGTCAGCAGCAAGAATTGAACCTGTGACCATCACATATTATATAACCATACTTTCTAATTATACTTTCTGACACTATACCAACTAAGCTATGAAAGCTTAAATAAAAATTATAATACAGTGAAATAAGTACCCATTTGAGAATTTGTTTTATTATCAATAAATTCAATATTAAATGAGTTTCCTCTTGCCTAACCCTAACTTAACTTTAGTGATCAAATATGTGTGTAATAATTATATAATAAGGTTTCTTCCATTGTGTTTTATTCCAGGACCTTTGTGTGGGAAGATTCATGCTTAATCCTAGTTAACATTTTATTTGATAGAGAAATGAGTGAAATAAGTTTGTAGAATGGTGTATATATGACAATTTATGTAATATATGGTTTAGGGTTCAATTCTTGCCAGTTGCATTCTTTTACAATCGTAAAGGACCTTAGGCAAAAGCTCCTAGCTACAGTCATGGTGAGGTGGGTGCACTGCCACCTTTTGCTCTGGGGGAAAAAAAATTGGGTCTTTGAAGAAGAGATAAGCCAAATAGTACGGAGCTACATCTCCATACATACCTGGAGTTTCATCCATATTGGAGAGTTGCTTTTGACGTGCAAAGCAGGGCTCCGAGATCTAGATTTTCAAAAAATTGAGATTTATATGGGATTTATACCGGGTTTTGCCCCATATATATATGCATTGGGAATATATTTGTTCCCAATTAGAAAGACATGTTTATCTGAGTATATCTACTGAATCTTCTCGAATCCAACATATTCCACATTCCCGGGCAGCTTAGAGGGTCTCAGTCATCATATCTCAGTTTTTTTTTTTTTTGTATGTTTTTGTATGTTTTTTTCTCTATTTCTTCTTCAGTTTTTCCTTTCTTGCATTTGAAGGTGGATTGTATCATATGATATGTTGGTTTTTCAAAAGTGGCTAGACGGTTTTTCTTTTATTTGGGCATCGTAAATTGCACAATGTGCCTCCCGCCGTCAAGCAAGTGGCCCGTTCACAAAGAAAATAAACAAATAAAAGGTTAGCATAGCAGGGGGCTGTTTAGGGGGTTTCTAAAAAGCCGTGAAGTATTCACCTTACAAGAAAAGATATATTAGAATTGTATTGTAACCACAGTGAAGATCGAGGATGTATAAAGAGGCAGGAGCAAGCAAAAAAGTGCAAGAACTGTGAATTTTGCAATATGGTCAACAATGTACAAGATGCAAAAAATATTCATGGCGAGAGGATATCAAGAAGAATGAGGTGGTAAAGTACTGTATTAAACGGAACATTCTCGACGGGGTTTCCCTTGGAGAATCTAGGAAATTCATTCAGAAAAGTCAGCTTTCCAGGTCATCTAGCAGCATTATAAAATCTGACATGGTATATCCAGATATTTTGAACTTCTCGGGATCCATTGTGATTTTGTTTCAAAGATGACTGCCCCGAGTATAGAAGCTGCACGGCTTGCACTGACTGACTATGTGTCATAATCAGACCACCTCCCAATACAGGGAATGACTATAAGGACCCACATTTTGATTTTCTTCACGAGGTGCAAATGGGACGCGGTGGATAGACAAGTATTGCAGTCTCATGTCATTCACGTGATGCCAAGGACACCGACCCGGTCTTGCCAGCTATGTTTAGAAAAATATTTTCATGATCCGACAAATGACAATGTCAACAGGAAAAGTCACTTGTCTCTCACATGCTCTGAGAGAACCAAAAGCTTCCCAAAGCATTCCAGAGCATCTCAGGGGTATTTTAGGAGCTCTGAATGCTCTTGAGAGACTCTGAGAAGCTCTGAGAGTTGTTTGAGAGCTTTCTGAGATGCCTTAGGAATAAGTAGTTTCCTAGAGTACCTCAGACACCCTGGGATGCTCTGACATACCATTGAAAAAGGATGTAAAATAGAGTAAAAAACAGGTTTCGGATGACTAGAACATTGAAAAAAATAAATGCATTCAGCAAGGATCAAACTCGGACCCTTCACCTAAAGGACACAGAACCTCGGAAACTAACAACTTAACCAATAGTCTACAAGACCATGTACATGTCAGTCTCCTACCCAGCCACACATTACGAGGTTCAAAATGAGATTCACGCGATGTAAAATCCGAGAATTTGAGTGAGACCAATTATCAGTTGGATAGCACGGACCGGATTTCAAACTCCCCACACTCTTATTTTTTTTGAACCTCTCCACGGCGGCTGGCATATAACACAAGTAAACACGTTCTCAGCACCACCTCAACGCGTCGCATTTTTGTACCTACCTACTCTTTGTACTGCTTCAATGGCATCTCGCGACCAACTTAATGCTGTTATTGCAGCTCTTGAGCACTATGACTTAGCTGCATCTAATTTCATCCTGTCTCTACTTAAAAATTCGCATTACCAAGAGCAAGCTTGCCTCAAAGACCTTCTCGAACACTCCGGAGAGATACTGTCCGCATTTCTACAACATCCCAAGACATCAGACTCCACTCTTGCATGGGCCAACAATATAATAAAGAAGAAATATGCCGAGGCCATCAAGAAATTAGCAAAGACCGAGAATGGATGGCACTTTAGTGCCCTTTGTGCTTCTGCAAAGCAATTGCAGGAATTCCGCATCGAAGAAATGGCAGAACTAGAAGGAAATCAGCCACTGAACGTTGGGCTGCACTCATTACCATTGCAATGTCGCATTGCCTCCGTATTTTCCAGGCAGCTTTACTGATTGATTCTCTGTAGAAAAAAGTTGTGATAATCAGTCTGATGATGCAGAGCACGACTCAAAAATGTAACACTTTCAAAAGTATCTTCGGCATCTTCCTGCATGCTTCAAATACCCTGGAGAAAGTCATCGAAGCCCTCGCACACATAGGGATTTCAATCTTGATTCAAGCTATCCACAACACAATCTGCTCACTATCGCGCTGTGAGGATGCCAGCATCCCCAGCCAAGGAATCAACAACTATACAACAACCTACTCTTATGCGACTCCCCAGACATAGCTAACTACAGAGATATTGGTGATATTACCACAAACAACTTGCTTTTTGAATGTCCGGACACTGAAAGACACCAAGTACCCGCGACTTGACGGTTTCTCCCCGAAAGCGGCCTCTTCATCCACTCACAAAACGCTAACCCGCCTTCGGTCACGTCTCAGAACGTTTTGGAATACCTGAAATCACACACGAACAACTTCTCCGAAGGAAATCTACCACCAGAACCCAATTCCCTATCGTCGTTTCACCTGACCGAAAGCCCAATGTACTCGATCACCTCTCCGCAGCCCCTAGATCCTTCGGACAGATCCCAAATCGTTTCAGCAGGCTCCCTTTCATCTCTAGAAGACCTCATCGAGAGATACTTCACCGACAAAACATTGCCACCAGTCGACATACCGCCAACGTGATGCTTGCTGCCCTGAGCTGTTCTTCCTATCAAATCGGACATATTCCCTTTACATTACAATCTCAATTCACACCTTTCCATGCATCTGGACGCCTCGTTAAGGCCTCCGTTCACCCTGACCAAGTGGTGCTACGGAATATGCTTCCCTCTGTGTTTATCACATGACACAGCACTTGTAAGCGAGGTATCGCCCGCTAACAAAGACACTACAGGTCTCCGCCTAGCAACCCACATCAAATTCACTCTTCTCGGACAACTTTGGCCGTCGTATCTTGGAAAAATCTATCGGAAGCTCCCTATCATCCTGCTCACTCGGACATGTTTCATCCCTTCACAAATTCACCTTGCAACACTTTCAGAGAGCCATGGTGGTAATATACAGTCTAACAGTCCTGGCTACAGCCAGTGGAAATTTTTTATTAAACATGGCTGTAGCCAGGCCTGTGGCTGTGCATGCTCCTCAGAGGTCCAGCACCCGATTTTCCCTCAGCTTGGTCAGCCAAAGTCCGGGACTTCCACCCTGGCCTTACACATGTACAAACAGAAGACCATGAATATAATAATAATAATATTCGGGCTGGTAGGCTTCCTACACAAAATGAATGCTATTAATGGACTTTCTTCTTCGGCTTGTTCCGATCGGATTCAGCTAGCCACGCCGCCGATTTGGACCTTTGGCTAGGTCCGAGTTAGCTAGCCAGCGCTCAATTTCTCCTCTCTGTCTCGGACAGGTCACAGTGGGTTGGCTCTGCTCCGGGTTCCACAATACAGGTCAGGTCCATCTCCGCCAGCTCGGACTTGGCCAAACCTGAGGAACTATCCTATGGCTGGTATCCGGGGAGGTCTTGGTAGCTGATCCCCTGGGGGGTACATTTGTGGCATTTGTGGCGCACTGGCTGAGTTGGACCTGGCCAACCATCAAAGTAGAGCCTCTGGCTAACATTTTTCCCATCAGATCTACGCTATTTACGGATTGCTCTTCTCGGCTTGTTCCGATCGGATTCAGCTAGCCACGCCGCCGATTTTGACCTCTGGCTAAGTCTGAGTTGGCCGACAGACCCACATAATCCGTGGCTCTCGGAGATCATCTTCGAAGAATTATTCTAAGTCCAAATTTCGAAAATTTCTTGCTGGATCTTCAGTCTCTCTGTTGAATGACACTGAAAATATAAAATGGCATTGTACATTGATATCTTGATACGTTATATGCTGCCTCTACAGGCTAGCATTCCCCAGAGTGTCCAGCCTACATCCAGGACAGCTTCTTCCCAATCCACAATAGGGCCTACAACTTTCACTCCGTCGACTTTACCTTGCACCGAACATCCCCACCAATAAAGACAAGCAACGACCCCTAAGAAGCCGTTAGCCCCAGGGCAGTTCAGTGACTCCCAGTCGTCGCCGTACTCCTCAATCTTCGAGGGCCAATCCGATGCACTCTCAAGTTCGCGCCACTTTGGCTGCAACGAAATCCACCACTCAAGCCACGTATTTCCGAACGACTCGGTATTCGTCACCAGTGTTGACGCACCGCCGCGCCCGCGTCCGTCTATTATCCAGACCGTGAGCTGAGCGGGCCTTCCAGCCTTTGGAAACCCGCGTTTTCCATTTTTGAAGTCGTTCGAGACTTCGAGCTTGATGAGCAAATCTATTAAGTTGCGGAAGGGTTGCCCGAGGTCAATGGACGTCAGAATTGTCAATGGTGTCCGTAGCCAGTTGGGTGCGTTGTCGGGAAGCTTGATCTCCTTCCCTACCGATTCCTTGTTGCGGTCGTTGAAGAAACGTTTATCGACACTAGGAGAGTCACGGAGGCTCTCGTCGAGAGGGGGTGGGTTTCCGACGTCGCCAGCCGCAGGTTTGCGGACGTTTAGGGAAGAGGTGTTGGAGCTGTCATTGTGCAGACCGTCTTCACGTTCGAGAGTGGAGTCGAGAGGAGTTCCAGAATCGACACCAGGGTTGCGAACATCAGGAACAGGAGTGGGAACATCCCTGAGTGCCGGCCTTCCAAAACCAAGATGTCGCTCCCTTTCGGCAGTGCGACGAAAGGTGTTAACACGTTGGAGATGGCTGGAAACGTTTCCAAGATCGACAAGGCCGGGGCAAACCTCAGGGGAATCTGGCCGGTCGGTGTGAACATCGAGGGAGTTGGTGCGAACATCAGGGGAATTGGTGCGAACATCAGGGGAACCTGGCTGGTCGGTGCGAACATCAGGTGATTCTGATTGTCCGACGCCAACTTCAATGGAGGAGGGTTCGGGAATGGGGGGAACTACACTGCTGAGTCGGGAAACATGAACATCAGAGGGGAAAGAGTGACTTCCTGCGTTCGTGCCCGCGAGAACAGTCCCCTCGCCCGTATCCACATTCATGGCTGTGTCGTCCAGCCCTCTATCGCTGACGCTAGGCTCTAGCATGTCTTCATCGCCGCCGTTCTCCGTATCCTGCCTATCGTGTTCAGCCGTTCCTCCTCTATCAGCTGCCGTTCCCTGACCCCCCTTCTCCCCAGAGCCGCTTGCTGCCCCTTCTGTGGACGGTATAGACTGGAGCCCTCGTGTAGACCGTCTTGGAGGCTCTGTCGGTACGATTCGTTCCCTCCTCCTTGGTTTTGGCCTCGGCTGTTGAACGTCGTCTGCAGCCTTTGTCTTTCCAGATATAAAACTGGCGGCGTGCCTAAGCTCGAGCTCGTCCAGAAGGCGTTGATTGGCTGCGATGTTTTCGTTTCTGATTCTCTCGTACTCAGAAATGATGGGGTTGGATCTGGATGTGCTGGGTTTGGGAGAGGCGGTCTGCGACGACAGGCCTTGAGTCGATGGTGCATTTTTTGCCAGGGATGGGGTCTTCTTCACTGCCGTCGTCTTCGTCTTTGCTGCCGTCGTCCCCTTCAGCACCGTCTTCCCCGCCATTGCACCTGCAGGCATGTCTCCCAACTGTGCTCTTTTCCTCTTTTTTGTTCGCTTTTTCATCGCCTCCTCCTCACTATCGACGTCGTCGTCGTTGTCGTCTGAGGATGACGACGAGTTGCTATCGGAGTCGCTGTGCCCAGGCACCATATCTTCGTCGTCTTCGTCCAGATCCATACGGTATTTGGCTTGCAACAATGGGTCGTCCGGAGCTAATGCCGCTGCAGCTTTATCCTCATCAGCTGTTTTGCGTGTAGTTAGTATTGAAGTCTAGACATCGAATGAATACATGATGTACTTACTGAAGCAGGTCTGCAGGTAGCCCTCGAATAGCGCGCTAACGTTCTTTTGATAGCGCTCAGGCTGCCATCCCGCAAATGAGACCGGATTCAGTGAATTGTTGAGCGATTTGGTTATGCTGAAGCACATTATCGAATGAGCACATCAATTTAACCGTAGCGAACAGAAGAAAACTTACGTCAGACAACCAATCTCCCCCCCTTGATCCGGCATGCATCCACCGACGAGTACCACCATATGCATCCCAGTGAAGTCCTTGACGCCTTGGAAGATCGGTGTGAAGAATGCTCCAAGTCGATTGATACATCTGAGAGATGCAGAGTTAGCCTTGAGATCGAAGATACACGGATGAAGGAGACGCTCACCTTTGTCGATCTGCTGGTGCCTGCGATGGAGGGGTGGACATGGCCGTCTTATACTGCGCATTAGCCTGATCACGATCTGCTTCTGCCCTTTCCACAAGACACGCCTTCTGGTCCTCTGGTAACGCGTCGTATAGCTCCTTGGCAATTTTGCAACGAAATGCAGCGGTAGGGTTGCCAGTCGTGCTCGGGTTTGCAGCCGTGTGCTCTGCCCATTGTTCCATGACCTTCGGATGAATCTCCTGCTTTTGGTTCTCGTGCATATATTGCTGATATCCCTGGCGTCGTTTCTGGGGAGGAGCTTTGACACCGGACAACTTCGCCATCAACAATGCTAGCGGATCGTCTTTGAAGTTCACGCGCTTGGCCATCGCGATTTTTTTCATCCGCTGTACGCGGTATTGAAGCCAACGTCGGATAGCCTGATAACACTAGCATCAATCTTTGCGATAGAACACGCGCCAAATGATGAAAAGAGAACGCACCTTATTTTTCTGGCGTATATGGTCTCCTCGTGCAACTTGCTCTTCCGCTGTCAACTCCTCTACCACAGGGGGCGCGTTGATGTTGTAGACAGGCAGAGGTAAGTCCGGTTCTTCGTCGTCCGAGAGTCTCCAAGAGATGAGAGTATGATATTCGTTGCAGACGCGATTGAAGTAATCTCGTTCGGCTGTCCATCCAAAACGCATCGAGTCCGCGTACTTCTCAACATGAGGTAACAGGATGGTCTCACGACAACCTTCGGCCCATAGCTTCTGATTGCGCCGCTCCTTTTTGGGGATGCGCTTGTATTTTCGGTTTCCCATTCAATGTAGACACTTTGTTCGAATCAAGTTCAGCAACAACAATTAGATGTTAAGAGAACTCACAATTGATTTGATCCACTGAGCTGATATGTAGTATTTTATGTCTTAGAATTTGCTTGCAATATGCACGGATGCAGCCACGTGCGTACTGCTCGGAGATTCAAGCTCCGCCCCTTCATCATCGATTCAGATCAGATAACGATTTTCAGTCCCCACCACGATGGATCTGCTTGTAGCCTACACAAGCGCCATCCGTCTTGACTCCTCCTCACAGCATGAATATTGCATGCCCACGTATTATCCTGGATCAGTCACTGGGAACGCGCGCTACTACGTTGTTACGTTTGGACGCGTCACTGGGATATTTCGAAGCTGGTACGTTCTCTTCTTCTCTCTCAGATTAGCACAATCTTGATTCCCAGCAAGGCTTATCGTCAAGCCACTTGTCCTTGGCTTCTCTGGCAGTGCTCACAAGAAGTTTAGTACTGCAGACGAGGCTATCGAGAGATGGCGAGAAAATTGTCTCGTATACCACGCGGACGGCGATCACCATCCTGAGCAGGCCGAACTCAGAAAGGCGAGAAAGTTCTCCGTCACATTACCTCCCCCTGTCTCCCTTGAGGAACTTCGTGAGCAGATTATCGAGCGACAAAATCGTCTAGCAACACCCTTGACTCCTACAAAACCACCCCCTGCCTACCGTACCCCGACTTTCCCCACTCCTTCCACCCCGGTCAAAACCCCGACTCCTGCTTACACTCGCTCTGATTCCCCAACACCTCCCCCCCGTACTCCTTTGAAAACCGTGGTCAAACCGTTGCCGTCCGTCATCAGTGCTTCAACTTTACCTGCTCGACGTGATCCAACACTACCAACTCCTACAAAACGATTGACATCAGTACATGGAAGAGTCCTGTCATCCGGATCATTAAGGTCGCCATCGCCAGCGCTGATGCAGCAGCCATCGTCAAGCCCAGCCAGGAGTTCATCGGAGAGCCTCACTCGTAGCTGGAGTCAGTCTACAAGTCCCCCTAGCTCCGCTGTTTCTTCTAGCCCTACGGTTACCCAACCTCAGGGCAGGTCTTCAGCACGAAGGCCTCCGAGGAATGTCTACGGAGTATCGTTTGGGTCGTTCCGCAATGCGATATTCAATAATCGGTATGTGTATTGTTCCCCGATATGCGCACACTCAATGCTTACCTCCATTTCATATTAGAGAGTCAGCCTATAGTTTATACAGGCTATTTTATCAGTCGTCCTCCCGTCCAGGCTTCCATGTGGGTTCCTTTGAGGATGTCGTTGCCGATATGACACGAGGTTGGGACGACACATTTTTCTCCTTCGTTCAGGGTGAAGGTCACGTCCTCACCTATAGCAGCATGTAAGTATCTCGTACCCATTCCGCGCGTATGTTATACTAACCGTACTTTACAGTGATCTCGCCCATGCCAAATTCGATTATCTCTGCTCAGAGATCGAAATCGTCGAGATGCTGCTCGATGAAACCTTGCAGGGCACGGAGAGACACGAGGAGCACAACTGTGAAGATCATGATTGGGTAAACTGCCCTGAGACTTACAGTTAGATGGGTTCCGTAGGCTCGTACTGGCGTTTTCCCTCCCCCTCTATACAAGTAGATATGCATCGTAGCAATATACATCCCTTCTTCGTCACTTCTGGTCTCTCAATTAAGCTTGAATATCGCCCGCCTCATTGACTAGTTTACTGCATCTGCCCATAGGCATGTCATGTAATGAAACTGTATAGAGATTGTATTTCGTGCACTCTCAGTCTGTAGAACTAGTTCAAAACAAAGTGAATGGTGTGTAGGTTTTGTAGACGCTCCCTCGACGCTCGTAGACGCTCCCTCATCTTTTGATGGTTGGAGCAGCCCAAGCAAGATATGCAGTCTCAGCGTCTGTGCGAAGCCTTTGCCTCCCGACCCCAAACTGTACGGTGCAAATGAGTATATGGTGCCAATAATCGTGACATTGGCTAACCAAGTGAGCTGGGTATCCTGCGACCCCTGCAAATTGGGAGGAGTGTAGGTCTGAAGTCGACTAACAACATACTTGAACTCACATACCGTTGCGAGCCACTGTCAATCCTCCCTGAAATTATGTCTTCAACATGGATCTAAACCCTCAAAGCGACAATCCAGCACAAATGATGCCTATGAGAGAGGTTGTACGTATACGCTCGAGATGCGATTGAAGGTATGTGAAGGCGAAGTGTGGATCTGGTGTAAGAGCAAGAAGCTAGGTTGTGAGAGCAAGAAGCGATGTTGGTGCATTCAATTCCCCTCTAGAAAGACACATGAATGATTAGAATTGCAGAAATCGAAGGGTACATTACCTGACACGGTGACGATGCGATGTATATGGTGTATAGTACAAGAGAGAGGCTGCGACACGGTCACATAAATGGTGCGAACGGACGCGAACAAGGTGCGAACGGGCTCCAGACGCGACACTTGTTGCGAACAAAAGTCGCGAACACGGACAAAAATCGCTGCTTTTTCCATACATTCCCCTTGCGGAATGCCAAACACACTTTGATCTCCTTCAGCTCGCTCGCTCATTCATTTCTAGCTCATGACATCCTCAACGTCAAGGAAGTCAAACAGGGCAAAGGCAAAAGCTAAGGCCAAAACAAAGACTAAAACAAAATCGAAGGGGAATTCTCAATCAAAAGGGACGACGAACTTGAATGATAGTTCAGGGAGCAACAAGAGTCAGTCTGCTAGGAAAAGCGCCGCATATTACGCCAAGTACGTTGTTATGACTTCTCCTCAACCCTTCATTTCTCATCATTCTTGCACTAGTAATGCAGCTATGCTACGAGAAAAGGCGAAGCTTCGGATGCGCAATATTCGAGCTCTCGAGCAGCAACGGTGCAGCCTCAAGCTCCAGCTCCAGCTCTCAATCAAGACCTTCCTCAGGATCCCGAACCGACACCTCTGCCAGTGCATCTACACCATTCCCCGTCCAGTCGCTCCCCTAGCTCCTCTCCTCTTCCTGAGATCTAACTCGGGAATCATCTTTATCTTTGGATCTTCATCCATTCTCGGTCTCTTCAATCCCGTCAACTCCCTCGTTCCCCTTCCCCTGATCTTCCACCTCGTTCCCGATCTCCCTCTCCAACTCGTAGGTCGAGACAAGTGGACGACCGTTTTATAGATCCTCGCCTCAGGTGACTCGTATGGAGCTTGACGATTGCGACCTACAGGGTGTCGATCTGGATCTTGAATTCGATCTCACAAAACTTCCATATGAATTCGATATCCAATTCGATCACTTCAACCTGTCACACAACGCTGACCTCCTGGACCATTTCGACCCGGAGGATGAGTTCTGGATGGTTACTCATAGGCGATGTGTTGGAGAATGGGCCAGTAGATGGGGACACACTTCTTGCTGGGCGCAGGAGATCAAGTGTGGCTACCATCGTCTTCGTACAGAGCGGGACAAGGAACAGTTCGTAACCACCGTATCAGCCCAGCTTTACAGGGCCGTATAATTGTCCACCAGCTCAAGGGTATATTAGATATGCGAGACCCCCCGAAGGAAGACTGGCATTTGAGGAATTGTGGAGGACTTCGATGGAGTTGTTGGACCCCATGTATCGCGGGCTTGGGATCATCGATGCTTGGTTGGATTTTCTACGCGTAGTCGCCTTCTAGTCAATGTAGCATCTATCTGTATTCCATACCATATGAGTCCAAGGGACATAGATCGATCGCCCACGCACTGCAGCTGGAACTACTCAGCTCGAGATGTTGTAGTGTGGACGCGACTTGATCACGTGTGCGTGTCCATACCGTGATCTCCGAGTCCGAGTTTAATTTTTTTTGCATCTTCCTGATTCTTCCAAGTTCCAACTCTCCTTGACCGGTCTCAACGAGCTACCTTCTCGCACACTTTCTTTATTTCTCCACAGGCTAGGTATCTAGTGGCAGGTGCCCACTGAGGTAAGTTGATTTTATAGCTGCAATATAATCTGGTGAATTCCTGAGTAACCCGTACACTGAGCCTAACCCATGGGTACTACGGCGGGGAGCTTGGGGTTGTGCCTTCTTATATTGATGTGAGGTGCTATCCAGACTGACTTCTTACTTCACAGACAAGTACCTCAAAATGCCTCGAACTGTAAGAGCCCTACCCTCCACAAAACGTAAAACTGACTCCCAGGGGATTTAGACGCATAGAGGGACCGAATTCTCGCCTTTCTCGCTGGAGGGCGTCCTTCCTTTACGCGTAGATGTACATTTGGGCTCCTTAATCAAACGCGCCAGACAGGACGAAATTCAGCGAGACATCCAAGGCGTAGGGGATAATGAAGGCATGCCTTTATCATACGAATCGCAGTGCATCTCGCCCGCTGCATCCAGGCGTTCCTCAACGTCATCCCTCTCCGACTGCCTTTCTGAAATGTCCCTTGATCGCGCCGTTGAGACATTGCCGCCACACTCCTTATATTCAACCCCAGACGAGATCGACGCGTTTTCATCCCCCATTCCTCCGCAATCCAGCTCCCCTATCCCAAGCTCCCCTGTGGCATACGTGTGTTCATCCCCTCTACGTCCAGCTTCCACCATGTCACGCTCGGTTTCTCCAATCCCTTCGTCCTCGCAGCCAGCATCTCCATGTCCTCTCGAGCGTCGCTGGGCCCAACTCTACCAACTCCTGCCAATACACCTCTCTACTCAGGAATTGAGCGATCTCGTGCAAGAGCGCAAGCACACAAACGACGCCACCAGAAGGCGATGAAACGCGCAGAGCGCAATTCGCAGCCGTCCTCTGCCGTCAGGTATTGTGTTCGCTCA